>QHHJ01000181.1:0-149521 GCA_004367495.1 Fusarium scirpi | reverse complement strand
CCAAGCCCCATGACAACACCAACGGTGGCAAGCAAGGTTCTGAGGGTGGTAACAAGGGTTATGACAACGGTGGAAAGCCCTCTGGTAGTGGCTCGGATGGCTCTGGAAGCAAGGGCGTCAGCGGTGATCAGGCACCCAAGGGCCACGAGGGTACTACCGGTGACAACAGTGGCTCTGAAGGTGGCCACCCCGCACCTGAGGGTGGTAAGCAAGAATCTGGCAGTGATGCCAAGGGATCCCAGAACGGTGGCCAAGCACCTCCTACCGGCCAAGCACCTGCTGGTGGTAACCAAGGTTCTGACCAGAAGCCCAGCACTGGAGACGAGTATGAAAGCCCTGCACCCGGAGACAACAAGCCCGTCGTGGTCTCCCTTGCAAGCACCCAGACCATCACCAGCATTGCGCTCATCTTGTTCGCTCCTCTCCTTGCTGCCATCATGATTTAAGCGGAGCATTAGTCGGAGGCAATAATTGGAAGCATTAATTGCGGGGGTAATATCCATTTTGGATAAAAGTTTACATTCTTGAAGAACTTGTCTTGTTTTTGTTAAAGCTTAATTATTAATAAAATCGTTTTACGATATCTTATATGCCCGCGCAATCTGTACTATTTACATCATGACCTTCATTCCCATCGCGGTCTTGCCCGCCATGCCTTTGAGCTCGAAGTGCTGGACCATCTTCGCTGAGCCTGATCCACCAGATACATCAAGTACTGTCACAGCGGCGCCGGTGGTCCCGTTGCCTGGGGAAAGAGCGTAGAGGAAGTTTCCAGCGGCAGCAAGGTCAATCAGGCCAGGGTCACCGTTGCAAGTAAGGTCGAGCTCTGAGAGAACGCTAGCATCCTCAAGACTCATCTCAACAACGCGGTTGCGTCCGACATCCGTGACAAAGGCAGTCTTGGTCATTTCAGAGATGGCTACCCAGCAAGTCGCCATCTGACCCTCAACCTCTCCAGTAGCAACAGTTGTAGCTTCGCACGTCTGACCGTCAACCTCGAGGATAGCAGCTCCAAATGAAGCGTCAGTCGCGAAAACCTTGGAGGTACCAGGAATAACCTGTGATCCGAAAAGAACAGCAGTTCCTTCAGGCGAGCTTCGCGCCTCCTGCATGCTAACAGCCATACCCTGATCAGCCTGCTCAACATTGAACGAAGCCATGAATCCAGTGTTGTTGACAGCTGGATCGCCCTTGACCATTGTAAACAGCATGCTCTCATCGTCAGAGAAAAGGACTTGAGAAACAGTGTTTGTGGGTCCTGCAGGAGGTGTAGTCTGCTTAAGATCGAACGGGCGGAGGTCGTCCATAGCGCTGAGACCTTTCTCGGAGAAGCTGCTGCAGGAGACACCGGCTTTGGCGCCTGTCATACCGACGCAGACAATGTTGCTCTTTGCGGAGGCGGCAACGGTGTTGGGGAATTCGCCGGGGACTTTGACGGGTTCGCCGACCATTGTGAGCTTCGTGGGGTCGTCGCGGGAGACGGTGAGCATGCTGAGGGTGTTTGATCCAGCGTTGACAGCAAAGACCATCTAAAAGAAGATATTAGTTAAAGTCCGATGGTGATCGAATCTTCACAGCTTACATTTCCAGCGATAGTCAGTGCAGACTGGCTGACCAAGGCGTCAGGTGTAGCAGGGTTACCATCAGCATCGACAGCAATAGATCCAGCACCACCAGTCATCGCAACTTGGCCCTTAGCAAGAGTACCATCCTTCTTGATTGGGAGGGCAAGAACGCCGTTTTGATCATCGTTGGTAAGGACGTAGATGGCCTTGCCGTTGGCTGCTGCCATGTTCATTTCTGGACGGCATGCTGGGTGGCTGCTGACTTGCTGAGTCAAGCACAGTAGGGCTGGGAGGATGAAAGAGACTGATGTGGAGAACATTATGATGGTTGTGTGAGTTTGTTATGGGAAGGGAATGTAAAAGCACACTTGATGATGGCAGACCGGCTGCTTGAAAGAGAGTAAAGTGTGATGAAATGAAGTGAATTGAACTGGAATGAAGATTGGAATAAACAGCAGAACATTTGCATTTTTATAGAACCTTTCTTAATATCTAGAATATCACTTCAACCCCAGATTGAAGTAATCCAGATTTCTCTTTTGGGAAAAGTATTCAACGGAAGTCGGCTCAACCCCTGACCCAAACAATGTTCGTTCCTCGGAGTAATCACGCTTTCCTGATTGAGCCACTGATGCAACGTCGTCTCCAAGGTTGACCCTAGAATAGTGAGTAGGGTCCACTGCGACTTCAGCGATTGATGAAACGGTGCAGGGATAAGGGATGATGATGAGAAATAACGTTAGGGATAACCATAACTTGGTAAATTGCGAAAATAATTATAGCAAGGCGCCCGTGCTTGCGGGATGCTTCAACCGACATCTTGTATTCGTTCAATTGACATGCCAACTTTTCACGACTATCGCCCGAGTCAACGCGATTGACCTCAGCAGTAGATAGGTGAGAAACACAGTCTCAATCCCCCCCTCACAATACACGCGCGGAGATGCTGGCTTAATTAAATCCCAAGTACATCTCAATTACTCTCATCCAATACCTTATCGACACTTTAGCCGTCAAAATTCTACCAAAGTCCCATCCTAGAGATAGCATCAAATGAGAAGATCTTGACCAAACAAGGCCAAGACTCAACGGCACAGGCCGAGCCGTCATTCTTCTCGCTAAACAACTACAGTTTCTGTCTGAAGAGTGCGTGAGAGTAAGCCCCAACCATTCCCAATCCGGTAATTTTGATCTTTCATCACCCCAGCCCAGCCTCGAAACTCAACTGAAACTTGGTTCAATCTAGCGCCGCCCTCCTGTGGTGCCGCACCCGAACAAATAATACCTTGACTAATCTCACCAGCTGAATTCTCGTCTCATCTGATCTTTCATCTTTTATTCCCTTTTTGTTCGTTACCGCCTGGGTAGTATTAGCTTTCGCGATGAGTAAAAACATTTTCCGCATCTTCAACCCTGGCGGTACGTCTCATTTTGCGTCCGTTTGATCCTTGCTAACGGTTTGCAGAGCCCAAGGAAAATCCCGTGGAGAAAAGACGGGCCCAGCTTCGACGTGCACAACAGTAAGCTTACTTTCGCGTTATGGTCTTGTCTCATATTAACGCGCTCAGGACATATCGCAATCGCAAAGACAGATATACGAGGACTTTAGAGGAAGAACTAGCCAAATCTCGCTCAAAAGAAGCTGAGTTGATGCGCGAGAACCAACAACTACGCAATGCCCTTCAACAATTATCGCAGCAGCAGGGAATCGGCATGGCCATTGACAACACGCCTGATTATGCGCCCTCTGATAGTGTCGCTTTATCAAGAACAGCAGGCTCATCAAATGGCACATCACCATTTTATTTCAGCGACATGAGTTCCCAGGCTCAAAACACAATTCCTTCTCCGCAGTTAATATCTCCGGAATCATTCAATACCTTTCCGGTAGCCGACGGCCATGATCGGGCGCCTATTTTGTTTGGACAGGGAGGAGTCGCGTATAATTGCCGTGTAAGCGATGTGGACCAGGTAGTCGCAGGCATGGAGTTTGTCCTAAAGTAAGTTTTCTCCCATGAATAGCAAGAACCCCTGCTAAGATGCTACAGAATCGAAGAGCCTTGTCTTGATCATTTACATGGCGACTTGGATAAACCTTTTGAACCGAGTAATCATGCTTTGAGTGCTTCTTCTCAACTCATGGCAGCGTGCGATTATCCTTCGCCTGCTATTAGCTCGCCTCCGCCTATATCTGCGACGTTCAACAGTTTGCCGACGCAAATGCTCGAGAGGTTGTTGAGTCTTGCGCCAGATTTGTCGAGTGAAGGTGAGATGACGCCGATCCAGGCGTGGAATACTATTCGATGTCGACCGGATTTCGGAGGGTTGGATACGAGGAGCTTGGGTGCTCTTGCAAGGAAGTTGAAGAAGGCCGTGAAATGCCATGGGTGAGTTGACTCGATGCGTCTGAGTATACGAGCGTGGCGGCTAATGGAATTACAGATTTGGTGCAGTTGTGAAGGAGGCTGTTTTCGAGGGATTGGTGTACGAAACTCTTATCACTGGGAAACTAACATGAGTTGGGAAAATCGGAGTTGGGGCGAACAATTAATTTGGGAAGCATCGTTCATATTGCTGTTCCATGATTTTATAATGACTGTGTTCTTTACTTCGTTGTTGGCATACTTGTCAAGTATATAGGCGGCTATAATTGTGTGACGATTTCATGTCCTCATCGTGCATTCGAGACTTCAGGGTAGTTCTGCTTCAAATTTGTCGAGATGGCCGACATAATGCTAAAGGGAAATAAAGAGCTGGACGTAACAATTCTTGGAATTCCAAGTCATGGTCTGTTGAGCTTTGACCAGCTCCGTCACAGGATGTCTATTTGTAAAAAATGACTCTTGAACAAGAGTCATTGCGACATCGGCATTGTATCCTGCAGCTACCACGTCAACGACAGGGTATGTTAGATCGGGTGGATACACTGTCGATATCGTGACGGGTATCATGCAGCCATGCCCGTCAGGTCAGGCACAATCACATCTCCAATTTCCCCTCTCGTTAGCTGCATAGAGATGAGATGAAACGTGGAAGAAGGGACATGGTTGTTCACTGCTGCTTCAGCTTCCGTGTAGCTTCCATCGCGTCGTCTCTAACTACCAGGAACAGATAACAGATACCGCAAGTTGCTAAGACCAGCATAATTATTTGTAGAGTAAATCTAGATTCTAGTCCTCTGAAGAGCACAGACTTGGTTGTTCCTCGGCTCAATCGCGCGACTCAATCACCCGCATCTTCCGACGCGACCGAGACAAGCGACTAGACTCAAAAATTGACGCGTACCTGGATTCGACCCCGCGCTGACGCAATGCTCTTCAGGTACCAAAATAGACCCCAGAGAGGAAAAATGACAGAATCAAGAACCCATCATCTTGGAACCAGATGTTCATGTTTGTCATGTCATCTTTGGGCAACAACTGCGGGGAAGAACAATATTGGGCTGTGCCACGAGGAAAAGGATGAGGTGGCAGGTGAAGTGTTCACAAAAAAGTCTAAAGGCGGTGAAGCCTTCGCCACATCATGTGTTGTCTTGGAAGGAGAGAGAAAACAGAAGAGGAACGAAAAGGGACTGACCATACTATTACCTTGGTATAGTGCAAGACTACTCACATTATTCTGTCATGACCCGTTTATTTTCCTCACCGCTCTAGTCAGCATTTCTGTAGACATCCTAATTGGCTCAACATGCTTAGCTAATGGTGATACCGGGTCACTGGATGAATTCTTAGCTTTGAATCTACCGAGATACCTTTAAACCCGCGATCTGCAAACGAACCACTCAAGCTCGCCAAAGCAAAACACACTTGATTCAAGTACCTGTCTAACTAGGTTCGTTTCGCTTCCTGGTCCTTGAGACTATCCCGGCGCACCGTCTAACTCTTCCCAGCACGCCTCAACACAAACACCGGGCTCACCCCGCATCTCATCATCATGGGTAAAGCCTCTCGCAGCGGACAATCTTCGCGACGGTCCAGAGTCACAGAGGCAGCAGCTCGTCTCCTCAGCCCTTCCGGAGGTAGCAGTCCTGCGCAGCAGCTCTACGAGATTCCCTTTGACGCTGAGGCATTTTCGCAGGCCAAGGAAGCTCGAGCCAAGCTTCTAGACGCTGACAGCGACGATGATGCCGAGGTTGAGAACAATGTCATCAGCCCTAACATCCCGACTGTTCACGCCCATGTGAAGGGTCTGGACAAGGCTTGCCGTGGCGCCGAGTGGGAAAAGCCTCTTCAACGGTTCCTGACTAGACTTCAGCTCGGCAGAAGCAACGTCAGCGTCATCTATGACTCAGCTCTTAAGAAAGTGGGGATCGAACCTCCTGAGGAGACGGATTCTTGGGTTGAGCAGAGTGAACCTGCCAAGTTTGCTGGACACGTCTACAGATTTGTCGGTCGTCAGTGTAGATCTGCCTCTTCAGATCGACATCTGTACATCCTGTACCATCCCGATGCGGAGTGGCATGCCGAATTCTACGACCTGCTCCAGGACAAGCCTCTTCCTAGCAACTTCCTCGGCTTTTCCGATAACCTAGATGCTCTTGTCGCTTATGTGAGGTTCATCCGAAAGCGTCTCGGACGACGCGCCAGCTCGGCCATGTTCCACATTCTCATCCCCAGCTCTCGACCCATCGCCATCCGAGACGCCATCGACTTTCCCGATATTGGCGACTTGGCTATTCACGGCGAGACCCACAATGGCAACAACTACGTCTGGATGAACTTGCCTAACCAGGAAGATTACCCATCTACCCTTGTTCTCCGCCACGTCGAGAACGCTATTCGTCGAGATAGCCCTTGGAAGACAACAGCGACAGTCAGCACATCCCTCATCGGTCTGACAGCATCACTAGCTGGAGCAGCTTTCAACCTCCGCGTCAAGGGCGCTCCTTTCCCTTCCATCAAGACCTTCGGAGTCGCTGCCGTCGCAACCACCATCGCCAGAAGAGTACGAGGTGCAGAGTACTTCCCTCTTGCCATTCTCGGCGCTGGCACTTTCGCCACCACGATAGCAGCATTCGGCATAAACCGCATCCTCAGCAGCCGCAACCCCCGCGTCATCGGCGGTCTCGACACCCCCAAGGAACCCAAGGAACAAGAAAAGGAGAAGGAGAAGGAGGAGTCAACCAGTGAGCAAGAGGAAAACGAGCCTGAAGAAGTCATCCCCGAGCCCGAGCCCCCAGCTCCAGTAGAGGAGCCAGCACCCAAGGTCAAGGATGACTCCGACGCTCACTCCCTGCTGAGCCAAACGTCTGGCAGCACCAAGAAGTCGAGCAAGAAGCACCGCCGAAGCGAGCGGGGAGAGCGCAGTGAGCGCAGCGAGCGAAAGCGTAGGGATAAGTAAGACTTTTGAGGATGTTTGGCAAGACAGAACAAGCAAAGTACACAAATGATGGGGCTGGAACTTTTTTTGATGTGTATTCACGATTTCGTTTTAAAGTCTTAGTGCAGTTCTTTTGCTTGCTTTAAAGAAGAAAAAGAAGGAGAAAAAAGAAGATGCACAAAGTAGAACTATAAATTGAGTACCTCTACAGAAGGAGGCAGTTTTTATCTTATGAAACCGTATGTGCACTATCTAACTAAAGTTGGAGTAGAGTAAGGACCGTGTAGAAAAATAATCGTCGCCTGAACCTTTCCATCTCATATAACTGGACAATCTACCAAAGCTCGCAAGTGGGCTTCTGGCGAGGACAATTGAAAGCCTTCTGGAAGTCAACACTGTTCTCCGTGGTCAAAGCTATCCTCGCTCCGTTCGGAGCGTGCGAGTCTTCCACATTGTTCTGACCGTTTGCACCAAGATTCTCACACCAGTTCTGCCCGTACTTGATGAAGAACAGCTGCTCATGAGTGTAACCTGCTAGTCCGGGGAGATCCAAACCTCTGCCGTGCTGGGCTTCGTATTGCTTCCAAGCTGCGTAGGCCGCGAGAATACCACCGGCATCCGCAACATTTTCATTCATGGTTAGTTCTCCATCCACCTTTTTCTCTTCACCATCGGGATCGGTCACTGTGAAGTTGCTGTATTGCTTGACGAAGCACTGAGTAGCCTTTGCAAAACCGTCGGAAGACTGTTCGTCGAACCAACTGCTGTGGTTACCGGTCTTGTCAAATGTGTGGCCACTGCCGTCAAAACCGTGGGTGATCTCATGCCCGACAATACTGCCCATACCACCAAAGGCAAGGTAAGCTGGGTGCTCTGGGCTAAAGAGTGGAGCTTGCATGATGCCAGATTGAATAACCATGGCGTTCTCCTGGGGACTGTGGTATGCGTTGGCTGCGAGATTGGGGAGAAGGATTTGGCCTTTATCAAAGGGCTTGCTTAGCGACGCCCAATTCTTATGAATTCGAGACCTTGCAACTGACAAAGCATTGAGTGCGTGTGACTTAGTAATGGCCACATCGGAATAGAATTCTCTCAAGGCTCTGGGGTCAGTTGCCAGGGGACTTGTAGGCAGGCCAATCTTAATGCCCATAGCACGGACTTTCTCAATGGCAACTTGCTTAACCACGTCTGTCGCCCACTGCCTTGTTTGGACGCGAGAGATGAAGGCTTCTTCGAGACTTGCAATGATTTCTGAAGTGAAAGTTTTCATTTCTGGCGTGACATTCTTATCCGCAAAGAATCGGCCTAGGATCCATGATAGACCTGTAAGACCAATTGATTCCACATTGGCTGTCCACATGACGCCGATATCAAGGAACTTGACGCACTGGGTCCATCGAGGTTCAAGGCTTGCATGATCACCTTTCGCTTGCTTTAACAGGAACCTATACCAGGCGTCTGTTTGGGGAGAGTCGACATAGGTTGAGAGAGCAGCGATGGATCTCCATACAAAGAATGCTTGAAGGACCTCGGGTGATGTCTTTGAGATAGTCTTTGAAATACGAGACCAGAAGGCTATGGAGTCCATTCCTATCATTGGAGGGTCAATGCCTTCTGGGGCCAGTTGATCGACGACATATTTGAAATTGAGTTGCGGCGCAAGCTTCTGAAGGTCTGGCAAGGAAAAGTAGATTTCGCTCGCATTCGTTGCTGTCGTATCCAGTTGCTCGCCTTCCTTGGGAGATAGTTGGGCTTGGAAAGACACGACTGATTCCATCAAAGAAAACGACTTTGACTTGGTCAAGTTGGCGGGGTGAACAGCACGAAGAAGGTCACTTGCATGGAGCAGCCACTCTGGCAAGACCTTTTCGTCGGTAGGGTTACCATTTTTAGCGGGGCTCATCAACAAGATAACCATCTTGCTGGGATCTGAGGGTTGTTGTCTCTGCACGAGTCTTTGGGTGGTCTCGATACCAAGGCCCTCAAAGAAAGTCAAAGTCTCGCCCATGGACGCGGCATGATCGTAAGTCAAGTTTACACCACGACCATACATCGGAGTAGCAGGGAACTTCTCAACGACAGTCTTGGCCACATTTCGAAGCTGAGTCAAGCCTTGCTCCTCACGTGCAGTGAAGTTCATACAAACATCATAAGCACCCTGAAGCTTGGCGAAGTTCTCTTTGTCAATGGCAGTTTCCTCCTTGGTGAAGTTGACAGTGATCCAACTTTCGGAGGGGTATGGCTTCTCAAGAATGCTGCGTACAGTTGCGTAGGTGCTAGCTTGAAGGGCGCCGAGGGCATCTACCGACGGCACGCCTGGTCCGATTGGGTTCTGTGCTGCAAAGTTACCGCAGACCACTGAACAAAAGTCAGTAGATGCTAATCCTATGTCATGAAGGATGCTTACAATCACTGAAGTTGGTGCATGGATCAATGTCTTGATGATTCAAAGCCATGCCTCCCAGGATGTTATCTGCGGCGTTGATACATGCTGGGGTGGTACAGAGGCCGTTGAAGCCGCCACTACCACCTGTACGGGGAATCAAACCCATCTTTCAAAAGAGTCTCGAAGGAAGCTGATTTGATTATCTGGCAGGATTAAAAGACAATGGAACTTGTTGCAGGCTTGGAGTGATGGCTGATGGATTTCACGACGAGGTCTACTTGAACATTTATATCGAATTGAAGCTCACATCGCAGGTGGTCTGAGGCTGTGTAAAAGTCCTTTGCCCGCAGTGATGACTTCAACAACATGGATCTCACCGGTAGGGCTATTCCCCGCGCTGACAGTGCCTAACGGAAAAGCAATAATTAAGACCCGCCAAGTAAGCTTAATACTACCAAGGCGGTAAGCGCTTCAATCTGCACGCATTGACTGATTGACAGTCGAAAACCTCAAAAGCAGTAAGCATAATATAGTGCCCGAGAAATACTTCTACAAGGGGATAGCAGCCACGCATGTTTCGTCGAATATAAAGTCTGAAACGGGTAAGGCTAAAATCGACTAGGCTTTCTGCAGTCATCTCAACTGGGACTTCCGTCTCCAAGCTCCCTCCCCCAGCCCCCAACAAATTTCTATTTTAAACCAAAACTGGAAATAGTGCAAGTCAGCGGTGATTGAAAGTTGGAACCATACCCTGGTCGAATGCGCCCTACAGTCCACTGCCGAAGTTAGCCCTATGATAATAATGGCAGCGATTGGTGCATTGGCAAATAACCCTCAAAATGGTTTGTTGCAGATGACGCCACTCTGACAGATAGGAAAGACCTTACGCGTCCTGAGGGAAGTTAACAGTAGCTTTGGAACCCCGGTGTTTGGGTCCCCGGCATATAACAAAGCTACACTATTGACGCTGGCTGATCTAAAAATAGCCCCCAATGACCTTGTTGTAACCTACAATGTGGCACAGGGACCGGCGGAGTTAAAATAACAACAGAGGATAATAAAGTTAAACATAGTTATAGGTTCATAATTTAGTCTTGACATTGCTATGCCTTTTCTATTTTAAATACATCAATCTATAAAAACACTGAAAAGAGAAGCTTACGGCAGCTTTTGTTAACAGGCACTGCAGGGTTTCAGGTCAAGGCAGGTTTGCTCGAAGTAAACCGCAAACTGACATGCAAGTCGTACAATGTAAGCATAAAATCTAATCTGCTCATTCTGCCTTCTTAGTAGCCTTGCTTCGAAGCTTCATCATCAGGAACACAAGAGCATAGGAGCTAAGACAGAATAGAGCAGTGATGCCAACCTGTGCAATCGTTATATTAGTACGTGAAATAAAGGGTAATATCGGGATAAGGTACTTACATCTCTCCAGCCATAGTACTTCTGGTCAATGTTAAACGTTTTCAGGTACTCAGCCCCAGTTGCATAGGCGCAATAATAACATTCGCTGCTCGACTCGGGATCCGTAACGTAGCCACCGTTACTAGCGATGAATTCCTTCATATAACTACCGCATGTTGTAGAGTTACCAGTTGGCAGCGGGATGTCAGCCAGCTCGGCAGGCTTGCACTCAACTTGGACATCCCAGACAATAGGTTCGAAAAGACCACCAATCAGATACGTGAATGGATCGAGGTAGTACATCCAGTACCTCCAAAAGGCCTGGATCTGCGAGTAGGGAACGACAACGCCGCAGAAGTTGATAAGTCCGGCACCAAGGAAGATGGGGTTTGCCACTGCTGCGAAGTAGTCGTTGGGGGAGTAGGCTGCGATGGCCTGACCGATTGACGTATAGAGGAACTCGTAGACTGAATGTTGTTAGTATTGGAGGTGGTGACGGGAGATTGAAAGGGGGATGGACTTACGGATCATTTGCAGATATACCTGGCCAGAAACACTACCCTTGACAGGAAACCCCGCTGTAAAGTACCAGCAGACAAAGTACGTGGTACCACAAACGATCAAGACCGGGATCTCGGAGATCAGTTGACCGGTGATAAACGCGAACCAATGATAAGACTTGCTCTTCTTCTCTCGCGTCTCGAAGATATCTCGGTTTCGGATAAATAGTGGCTGAAGCTGATTGATTGCGCCAGGCGCCACAAAGACGAAGAGGAAGACAGCCATGAGTCGTAGCTGCAGGTCGAAGGAGCCGTCGCCGATCATCCAGAAGGTAAATCCACTGAAAAGCGCGTTGACAATGTGCAGGATGATCTTGTTCCAGATGTAGTCGGGGTTGCGCCATAGCGCAATCAAGGCCCGTTTTGTGACGATTCGGGATTGGTAAGAAACAGGTGTTGCGAAGTCATGAGACTCTTCCTCAGTTGAGTTAGAAGCGTCCTTCTCCGAGACGTGGTGCTCTAGCTCGTTCAATTCTTGAAGCGCCAGTTCCCTCTCTTTGGAGTTGTTCCAGATCTCAGGCCAATCAATATCCGTACCGAAGCGTCCTTGAACGACATCGACGATATACTCAGCCGGGTTGACATCTCGAGGCACAGGCGCTCCGTTGTTGGCAAAGTAGTCGAGAACGATAGCAGAGCTCTCGCCCGTGGGACCAAAGTAGGTCGTTCGTCCACCCTTGGCAAGAAGAAGAAGGACGTCGAAAGCTTCGAAGAGAGCGGCAGAAGGTTGATGGATGGTGCAGATGATGGTTTGGCCAGCCATGGCAAGCTTGCGCATGAATCGACAGATCTCATAGGCTGACTGTCCGTCAAGTCCTGACGTGGGCTCATCAAGGAATAGCAGGGAAGGCTTCGCGACTAGCTCAGTGGCTATAGTCAGCCTCTTCCGCTGCTCAATGGATAAACCCTGACCAGGAACTCCCACAAGGGCATGTTTCAGAGGTGTAAGCTCCAGAAGCTCCAGGACCTCGTGTACGTAAGCTACCTTATCGGCATCAGGGACACTGTACGGTTGGCGAAGACGTGCTGAGAAGAGTAGAGACTCGTAAACAGTGGCAGTCGGTTCATGAACATCATTCTGCTCACAATAACCAGTTGTTCGCTGGAATGTGATCCCCTGTGGCTTGCCGTTGACCATGATGCTTCCTTCAATTCGACCACTGTCCTTACGTTGAGCCAGCACGTCCATGAGAGTTGTTTTTCCAGCGCCTGAGGAGCCCATCAAAGCGACGAGCTGTCCCGGCTTGACGAACCCTGAGACTTGTTGCAACAACTGTTTCTCCTGTCCTTCATGATGAACAAAGTAGCTGATGTTATCGAACGTGAAGACGGTCTCGCGCGAACGATCCCGGGTTCCGATTTCCTGGTTTGCCATGTGCTGATCGGCAGATTTCTCAGGATCTTCCTTCAGAGCCAGTTCCTTGGACTGTGCTCGACGATCATAGAGGATCGTTGAACCACCATCTGAAGCAAGATTGACCTCGAAGCCGACGGCAGTCATAAAGGCGAAGAAGACCCAAAAGGCGATAATGATACCGACATTCCTCCAGACTTCTGAACGTTGGATGCCGTACTGAAGTTTGAGGTAGTCTGCACCATCAATCATGGTTCCGTCAGAGCCAATCACAGTGCAGCTCTGGTAGCGACTGTCGTTGTACGATGGACCGTATGGTACCAGCTGGGGCTCAACGCAGGTCATCTGGAGGTCTGCCATCTCATTGGCCATGACTCCGTTGAATGCATAGCGGGCTGGGTTGATGTATACAATCCATCTAAACCACGGATGCATGTTCGTCTCAGGGATGAGATAACCTAAGAGATATTAGTTACGATAGAGCGAGGACAAGAAAACATCTTGAGACTTACCAGTATATACCATCATCGCCATAGTGATCCAGCTAGTAATCTGCGCCGCGAATCCAAAGTGTCGACACCAAGCACCAAGCGCCCGATAAAGGCTGGTGAAGCAGAGAACCGCCACAAAGTAAACGAACCAATTAGTAAAGAACTTGCCAGCATCATACTGAAGCCCGACCATGAAGTAGTAGATAATGTTGAAGACGCTGAACATGATGAACACGTAGGGAATATCCGTAACAACACAGGCTAAAGCGTAGGCGCTCGGCCTATTAAAGGACAGGCGCTTGTGTCGTGTCAGGATCGGCCTTCCCATAAAGGAAGCTGCTGTTTCGGCCATCTTATTCATACACTAGAGCGATACAGGAAAGAACAGGGCGCCGGGCTTGCGGAAGATCGAGGTGCTGTCTTCGGGGAGGTTGTACATGAAACTTCCGGTCACAGTGGCCATGATTATGGCTGAAATTAGCTGAAGAATGTTGGAGAAGCGATCACCCCAGAGGATCTGGAATTGTCTGTCACATTTCATTAGCGAGGCTCATGTACTGCATCAATAGGCTGGGTTAACCTACCTTATTGTGCATGCCCAGGTTTGATCAAAGAAAGAAACGACATATGGACTGGATGTTCGCGATAAAGCTTTTACCATCCGAGACTTCTCAGCAAAGGTAGCATCTTGGAGCTGAGCGATTTCAGCTGCAAGGGAGTCGGCGCTTCGAGATGCCAGCGACTCCTTCATACGCTTGAACATGGCACTGTCCTTGTACCGGCGCTCAAATTCCTCGGCCGTCTCAGGAACACTAGCTTCGAAACCGGGAATGATCTCTCGCTCCGTATACACCGTAACAGATGTGAGGAAGTCGGCGATGTTAGCACCAGGAGGATACCTGAAACCCATGTCTTGGAAATACTGTTTCGCTTCCGCTGCTGGACCGTAGTAAATCTCACGACCCTCAGCCAGCACGAGGACCTTGTCGAACTGATCGAAGATACCATTACCAGCCTGATACAGCGTGGCAACGATGGTCTTCTGCTGCTCATCCGCTGACCTTCGGAGCACTCTAGCGAAGTCTAGAGCGTTGGATGCGTCAAGACCTCTGGTGCTGTTGTCCCAACATTGTACCGGGGCTTGGGTAGCCATGACGTCAGCCACCGAGACGCGTTTTCGTTCGCCGCCGGATACGCCTCGGACATACTCATTGCCGACGATGGTACCCTTCGTATGGGCGATGCCGAGAGATTGGAGGATGTCATTGGAGGTTTGGTCGACGTACTTCTTCGAGGTTATGTCGCTGGGTTTGATCGCCGGGGTCTTGGCCGAGGTTGCAAAGCCGATCGTCTCGGATACCTTCAGGGTTGGGAAGTGCATATCATCTACCGTCCGTTAGTATTATCTACGAAGGGGGGGCGCGGTAATTCGTACCTTCTGTGTTCATAACCATATGTTGACGGAAACCCTTTGCCTTTTCGTGCCCAACATTTCCATACCGTACCTGGCCTTCTACTTGGTAGGCTCCGCTACGGTCGTTGGATAGAAGCTTCAAAAGAGATGTGCAACCCGACCCCGGCCTTCCAAGAACAAGGAGCTTAAAGCCGTCCTGTTAGCAAACGCACGTCTTGGAGCAGACAATAAAACTTACCATTTCACCAGGGTTGACCTGGCCGGTTACCTCGTGAAGTATGTACTGAGATACGGTTAGCTCTGCCTGCAAGATACAGACTAGGACTACTTACCCTTTCTGGGCCATTCTGTCTTTGAAGTCTGAGCCATTCCGTAAGGACAGACCAGCAGGTTGAGCCAAAGTTACGATCTTGACCAGAAACCCGGATACCCAGATTCTCAAATGTGACAGTCAAGCGCTTAAATGTCGAGTTGTCTGCTCGAGTAGCGCTGCTGTCGGAAGTATCTGAATCAGACATTTTTGAGAAAGGAGCGTATATTAAAGAAATGTGTTAGGAAAAGAATCTCTCACACTCGTCAAACACCTTGTACTAGTTTGAGAGACTGATGAGCATCTCTATAAAAGACTGTAGAGAGTAAACTAAATTATTAAGTACTGTAGGATGTACGGAGTTACAGCCTTACCACTACGTAACATAAATCCTGTCTGCGGGTCCGACTTGCGTGGGTCATCTCAGGTTCGGGGGTGCCGGGGTTTGAAGTTTCCGCTTCCGTATATCCGATCAAAGCTACTGAACCGGCTACTGCCGTGGCACAAACGGTTGATTATCAAGATTACTTGGTCTTTAACTCTTGGAATAATGTGATCGATCTTGAAGTTTTGGAACTTGATAGTGCATAGTAGGTTATATTGCTAATCAGTACAGCTGTAGAATTCAACGATGGAAGAAATATCCCCTTTGCGACTCCTTCAATTATAAGCCTTCGCTAGGAGCTTCATAACAGTTGTATTTACATAATCAAATGAGTCTTGGCGTTGAAAATCTTCGAGGTGGAGAAAGATCTACCAATAAAATAAAACACAAAGAAAGGATTTCCCCCTTATTAACGGCTTACCACACTTCTCACGCACGTTTGTTCTACAATGGCTCAACAGACAACCAAGAAATGGCACAAAACCTCGTACCCTGCCATTGATCCAAGACGTCCCGAACTCTCCGTTTCCGGCAAGAATGTCCTTATCACCGGCGGTGGCAGTGTAATCGGGCGGGCAATGTCTTTCTCCTTCGCCGCAGCTAGAGCATCCAGTATAACCCTGATAGGCCCCTTCCAGGAAGACGTCCGACAGGCTGCGGCCGAGGTCAAAGCCGAGCACCCTTCAGCCAAGATACTGTACGAGGCTGTTGACATTACAGATCGTGATCAAGTTGTGGCTGCCCTGGATAGGATCGTCTCATGGGTCGGGGAGCTGTCTATTCTCGTCTGCAACGTGGGCGATATGCCACAGCTTGCAGACGCCTTTCTAGTCACTCATGAGCAGTTTCATTATGCCTGCGATGTTAACACCTGGGCATGCATGAACATGATCCGGTGCTTCGAGCCTCGATGTACCCAAGGAGCGACCATCATCAACGTTGGCGGCGCCTTTGCGCATATTCCACCCATGCACAAAATGTCTATCCATCATTTCACTAAACTCGCCGGGCTTATGGAACATCTGGCTGCCGAGAATCCAGACTTGCATATTGTAAATATGCACCCGGGTGTCATCCAGACGTTAGTAGACCGTGATAGTGTAGATGGTCCAAATGATGATTTTGAAGATCGTAAGTCTAGCAACCCCAAACTGGTCCATTGTTTAACGTGAGTAACAGCATCACTCCCAGCTGATTTTACTGTGTGGCTAGCATCACCAGAAGCGACTTTCTTAAAAGGCAAAATAGTTTGGGCAAATTGGGATGTAAGTGAACTTATTTCCTGCGCGGAATTACTCCATTCTGTAGGGAAAACTTTGTAGCCTAGATAATCAATAGCTCAAGCAAGCCTTTTGTTAAGAAACATACGGTGACTCTCCCAAGTTGAAGTTGATACGTAACGTGGCTACCCTAAGGCAGACTTCAAGCTCACAGCGGCCGAGTGAGAAACCCGCTGACATAAGCGCATAATGAATAAAGTTTTCTTTTCTGGGGCCAACAAGTGGGGGCTTCGCTGATCATTACAGATCCACAAAAGGAGCGATAAGAGAGTAAACTGCCGGGCTAATTAAATTTATTAACCGCTGACCTAAGCGGCTTTTGATATCTTCCAACCACTGAGAGCTACTGGATTGGTGATGGGAGGCAGAGTAATCGCAGAGTTTAGTTAGATGATAAACTTGGAAGAAAAAAAAAGGGTTCTATGTCGGAGCTACATTTTGTGTCCGTATATCCGATATCGCCAATGACGCATTGGCTTTCCTTCGCTCATCTCATCTATGGAATCATTGAAGCAAACACCAGCGATCTGCACAACTCAGTAACCTCCACATTTGATTGCGCATCGACAATGGCTGTTGCATCTACTCGAAATATCACCAAGGAGAATATCTTCTCATTAGAAGATGCTCCTCTACCCCGCAATGGCCTTCTCCTCCAGGTCCGTGCTGGAAAGGTCAAAGATCGCGGCCTAGGAGGAGAAATAACTTCAGCCATTTACAAACAAGAACAACAGGGACCAACCTTTGTCACACAGACAGGCATATCGGGAGACGAGCATGCCGCAAAGAGCCACGGCGGAACGGAGCGCGCAGTCCATCAGTACGACCCAGACCACTATCCCAATTGGCGAGCCGAAGATGCCCCCGATCCAACGCTTTACGATCTTGGAGCCTTTGGGGAGAACATCATCACGACGGGCATGAGCGACCACAATGTCTGCATCGGCGACATATACACGCTAGGCGACCAAGTTCTCCTCGAGGTTAGCGAGCCTAGACATCCATGCTACAAACTCAATTCCCGCTTCAAGTGGCCGCGAGCGCTCAAGCGAACGATACGAACCGGTCGATCAGGTTGGAACATGAGAGTTTTGCAAACGGGAAACATCTGCAAAGGAGACACCATTTCGTTACAAAAGAGAGTGTATCCCAAGTGGTCAGTCCTCAACGTCCAGCGCGTATTGAGAGCTCGAAACGTTTCCCTACAGCTCTTGGCAGAGTGCATACAGCTTCCCATGCCACAAATGTGGTTAGATATTGGAAAGGAAAAGCTGCGGTCGTCTCCCAAGACTTACACTCTCGTCGAGGCCGGACTTGTCACATCTCGTGTCAAGAAGCTCACCTTTGAGCTGAAAGACGACATTGCCCTTGAAGACCCCGCCTTTGATCCCTATGGCTTCGCTCAAATTACATTTGGACCAGATGGCAAGTTTGAGCGGTCGTACTCGATTGTCGATGGTGACATGCGCAAGTTTAGTCTGGGTGTTTCTCTGGATCGCAATTCAAGGGGCGGTTCTGCATACATTCACAAGGAGATGAAGGTGGGAGACGAGATCAAAATGGCACCAGGAAACAATGTCGCTGCACAAGAAAACGATGGCAAAGCCGACAAGAACCTGGAGCGAATTCTCATCGTCGGAGGAATAGGCATCAATGCTTTCATGCCATCGATCCGTCAATGGGAAGCCGACGGACTTCCATACCACGTTCACTTTGCTGTACCAAGCCCTGATGATGCACCATTCCTTGAGGAACTCCCCAAGGACAAGACAACAATCTATGCCAAGTCGGAAGGCAAGCGACTCAACATCGAACAACTTATCCCAAAGCCCAGCGAAGATGACAAGACCTTTCCTGCGCGCATCTTCTCGTGTGGACCAGCAGGCATGATGAAAGAATGCAAGCGTCTCACGACCGACCTGGGCTACCCTGAGCACATGGTTCACTTCGAAGATTTTGGTAGCGGTGGTGATTACCTGGGAGATCCGTTCGAGGTGGAGGTGCAAGAACCCGAGACCAAGAGACACGAGACAGTGACGGTGCCTTCCAACAAGACGCTCCTGGACGTCTTGACTGACGCAGGCTTCGACGTTCTCTACTCATGTAAGTCAGGCGCTTGTGGTGCGTGTAAGGTGACACTTTGTAAGGGTGATGTAGACTATAGAAGCACATCTTTGTTAGACAAGGAGAAGGGTACTGCGCTGCAGGCTTGTGTGGATAGAGGTGTTGGAAACCTCGCTATTGAGATTGACTAGACGAGATGTACAAGAGCTATCATTTAATTGCTTACGCTGGCTGATGTTAAATGTTAAGAAATGGTAGTATTGTTGATTGCACAGCAGGATTAAATGTGACGCCGTACTTGCTTATACTGGTTGGTTTGACCGGACTGTGTCGCAATGCACTTGCAATGCGGTCAGCGATCGGTTGGTAAATGAACCTTAAGGTTAGCACATGCATCATGCACTTGAGTACTTCACATTCTGCAATGATAAAGCTGAATAGATAAAATCATGTTAA
Source organism: Fusarium scirpi (assembly GCA_004367495.1). Classification (NCBI taxonomy): domain Eukaryota; kingdom Fungi; phylum Ascomycota; class Sordariomycetes; order Hypocreales; family Nectriaceae; genus Fusarium; species Fusarium scirpi. The sequence continues at coordinate 130,533 of QHHJ01000181.1, read as the reverse complement.
CCATGAACCATTCTATAGTCTATAATCTATCCTTCGAAAAACACCATAAATCCAATATCATATCCTTACAAGACAGGCTTGGGCGCATTCTTCTTAGCTCTACCACCGAAACCCCAGGCGATCTGATGAGCGATCTGGATTTCCGTGTTCAGATCTTCAGCCCATGTCCAGACAAGGCCGGTGTTCTTCTGGAACATTCGACCCGCCGCCACTAAGTCCAAAGGAGTATCGTCATCCTTGCCTTGGATGATCTCCTCGGCAAGAGTGCCGGTCTTGATGCTACCGACAGTGCTAACAAGCAACTTGTCTTCAACAGACCTCTTAATGGCCTTGGCAAATGGAGCCTGGTAGCCGGGACCACCAGTAACCTTTTGCATCTTGTGGATACCACCGCTGGAAACATCAAGGACATCAACACCTCGTTCAGCCAAGAGATGGGCGAGCTTAATGCTCTGCTCGATAGTCCAGTTCTCTCCCTCGTACTCAGGGTTGTTGTCGAGCCAGTCGGTAGAGCTGATGCGGGTGAACAAGGGCATGTCGGCGGGCATCACAGCCCTGGCGGCCTCTACAATTTCGAGAGCGAGTCGGACTCGGTTCTCGAAGCTTCCACCGTACTTGTCTGTGCGCTTGTTGGTAGCAGGGGACAAAAAGCTAGAGACGAGGTAACCGTGAGCGAAGTGGAAGTCAATAGTGTCAAAGCCAGCCTCAACAGCTCGACGGACTCCAGAGACAAAGTCCTCCTTGAGCTGCTCAATCTCCTACAGAGTCATAGCGCGAGGGATAGGGTAGCCTGGAGCAAATGGCTCATTGCTAGGGCCCACAACATCATTGGGTTACCCGCCAGCGGCCTTCTCAGCTGCAAGACCAGCGTGTAGCCAAGGAGCAACGCAAGAGGCTTTGCGACCAGCATGCCCAATTTGGATGCCAATGAGGCAGTTGTTGGCATGCGCAAACTCAACGTGCTTTCGAAGTCCGTCCACGTGCGAGTCCAGCCAGATACCCGAGTCCTCGGGTGTGATGCGGCCTCGGGCCTGCACAGCCGTGGCTTCAAGCATGATAAGACCAGGTCCACGCTGGGCCAGTCCGCCGTAGTGAGCAAAGTGCCAGGGCTGTTGGAAGCCATCACGGGCGCTGTATTGACACATGGGGCTGACCCAAATACGGTTGGGCATTGTCATGCCGCGGATCTTGATGGGTGTGAAGACCTTGGGTATAGAATCGTTGAGTTCAGTCACAGCTAGACCAGGAGCGGGCGACTGCTCAGGGTTGAAAAAATCAACTCCCTTGGCACCAACGGCCTTGACGACTTGGTGACTTGCATCGTGGACTTCAGTGCCGTTCTGGGTGGTGAGAACAGGTAGAGTCTGAGAAGGTTGTTGGACTGTCATTGTGATTGTTGGTCAAGGGTTGATGTTTGGATGCAGGTAGTGGAAAAGTTAATCTTAATAGAATTCTGTAATGTTTTAGACTGTGGCGTGACACCCTTCTCCCTTAAGTAGACGGCTGCATGCAGGAACTAGCGTCGTGGCTTTATTTACAACGTTATGCATACCGCTTAACAAACTTGATTGATTTTGCCTTAATTACTAATTCTTACCCATTGTCTTGCAAATCCGCTATCAGCATCTGTACGTAATGTCCCGGGGCGTTCGGTTTGTAATCATTTTCGCATTGATCCTGCATTGACCAGTGAAAACCACACCTTGACTCGTGAGTGCCCCCACCTGGGCGTGGATCTCGGTAGTACCGAATGCCTTGCTGTGGTGGATATACGGATCTGCCACCGACAATACTTGGCATATCGTGCTTTTTAACAACTGTAAAATGATCTACAGTTGGAATGCTATCCACTTGTCCTTGGAAAAGATCTGTAATCTTCGGTAGTTAATCTTAGTAACCTTGCCCTTACATGACAAACTACCGGGACTAATGATCTTCAGCAAAGTCATGCCTTTGATCCGACACTAGCTATAAAGGCTGAAACATCTCGTACCTTTACGAAATTACAACATAACATACTGCTGCAACTACGTCACATCATGTCTATCAATCTCCATCACCAAGCAGCCGGCGAGGCAACCCCATTTGCTTTCCTATGGCGCCAGCTCTTTCAGTCAATTCCCTCTATTCCGAAAACCGTGGATCTATCCGGCCAGACTGCACTTATCACTGGAGCCAACACTGGCCTTGGTTTTGAAAGCGCACGCCAGCTTTTACAACTCGGCCTCTCGCACATTATTCTCGCCGTCCGATCTCAAGCACGAGGAGATGCAGCAGCGAAAAAGCTACTGGCAGAATTCCCTTCTGCAACAGTCCAAGTGTCCACTGTTGATATGACGTCTTATGACTCCATCATGGCTTTTGCAAAGCGTTGCGAGACCTTGGGGCGCCTAGACATAGCTATCCTCAACGCGGGACTAAGTTCACCTACCTATGAACGCGCAGAACCGGGCCACGAGTTAACCTTACAAGTCAACTACCTATCTACAGCTCTCCTCGCCCTAGTGCTTACGCCAATCCTGAAAGCGAAGCGTCGCACAAGAGCTCCAGCAAGATTGAGTCTTATAGGTTCAGACACATCGTATTATGCAGATCTGAAGCACACGGATTCAGAACCTATTCTTGAATCTATGGATGACCCAGCTCGCTTTGACTCATGGGAAGCTTACAAGAGCACTAAGCTTTTGCTCATGATGTTCACGTACGAACTGAGCAAGCGTACACCTTCAGACGAAGTCATCATCAACGTACCGAACCCTGGTGCATGCAGGGGTACAGAATTTGGCTCGACGACGGAACGCTCTGCAGCGCAGAAGGCTGCTTTATATGCAGCATCGCTAGTCATTGGGAGAGCACCTGTTGCTGGTGCCCGACAGTATGTCGATGCAGTAACGGTGAAGGGGGCTGAGAGCCATGGGAGTTTCGTGAGTGAGGGCAGGGTCAAACCGTAAGTTCAGGTACCATTAAACATCGCAACCCGTGCTAACATTTATCCAGGTTTCCACCGATCATGTACGAAGAGTCTGGTAAGAGACTTCAGACGATGTTGTGGGATGAGACAATGAGGGAGCTTAAGTTTCAAGATCATCTGCCTTGAGAATAGTATATCTTACGCTGGCTGCTGTTTATCTGGCCTCACTGTGTCCTATTCCTCGCGTTCGCAACCAGTGCCTCTATATAGTATTCCTTCCCTAGCCTTTTTAATGGTATAAGTGTCTTGTGCTGTCACTAATCTGGAAGTTCTACCGACTTCAATGATACTGGGAAGGAGGCCGCCGCCTGCTCTTTAGTGCAGCCTCGGCTGGCGTTCAACGTCCTTACAGGCGGCCCCTCAGTCACAGCACCATGAAGGGGTCTGGTGGTAAGATTCTGAGAAGGTATTAACGTATAAGGAGTCTGGGGTACAGAAGTAGATATCGGCCAAAGTACAGGTTGGCCTCTTTGCGATTCAAAATATCATAGCTTTAAATAGTTCCTAGCCATAAGACACAAACATTTCAGTCCCTTCAATCGCCCACTATCAATGAATGATCGTATGATTGCGATAAAATACTTAGGGGTAGTCATAGTGGTCCACTTTACTCCGTATATCAACTAATAATCGCTGATGGGGATGAAACATTTATGCAACTGAAACAGGCTGATGGTGGCCCTTGTTAAGAAATCCCACCAACCACAGTCCTACCACCACTCGACTGGAAAAACTGATCCCCCCCTATCATTACTCGTTGGCTAGCCGGGGAGGGGATCATTAAGAAAAACGAGTATATGTAATACAGGCATTGGAGGAGGTTTTAGTCCCGTATGCGACCCTTAGCAGTAGTAGACAGGGCACAAGCCGGGTTCCCCTATAATGGTACAGTGGCTGTCTTTGCAACTGGTATATAAACCTTGGTTACTCTTGGAACATTGCAATCAGGCAGAGACTAATCTTATCATCGTCAATACAAGATGAAGTTTACCACGTTACTGGCTTTCGTAGCTATTCCTGCTACACAAGCTGCTCAGCTTGCGTTTCCTGGGGCTGAAGGCTTCGGTAGGAATGCTGTTGGTGGCCGTGAAGGTAAGGTTTACAAGGTAACAAACCTCAAGTAAGTTAATATAAATCTTGAAACCTAAACATCAAATAACCTGGCCTGAAAATAGTGACAAGGGTAAGGGATCCCTTCGAGACGCAGTATCACAGCCCAATCGAATCGTTGTGTTCGATGTTGGTGGCATTGTAAAGATTTCTGAGCGTATTGTTGTATCCAAGAATATCTACATCGCTGGACAATCTGCTCCTGGCGGCGTAAGTCCATATGGTAATTATAAATGCATACTTTAACTTACTTGTCTTAGGGTATTGTTGTCTATGGAAATGGCTGGTCCCTGTCTAATGCTAATGATTCCATCGTGCGATACATTACCATCCGAATGGGGAGAGGAGGAACTTCAGGCAAAGATGCCATAGGTATTGCGGACGGCAAGAACATCATTCTTGACCATGTGAGTGTCTCGTGGGGTCGTGACGAGACTTTCTCCATCAATGGTGATGTTTCAAACGTCACTATCCAAGATAGCATTATTGCTCAGGGCCTTGTTTCACATTCTTGTGGTGGCTTGATGCAGACTGATGGTGGAGTCAGCTTGTTCCGCAACTTGTACATTGATAACAAGACTCGAAACCCCAAAGTCAAGGGCATCAACGACTTCCAAAACAATGTATGTATTGCCACTTACCAAGTTACTGTTCTTTTACTGACCAGCTTATAGGTTATTTACAATTGGGGAGGCGGAGGTGGTTATATCGCTGGAGGTAGCGAGGCCGACAGTTATGTTAACATTGTTAACAACTACTTTATCTCTGGTCCCGAAACCAGTGTTACTGCCTTCACACGAGGCAATAAGTACTTCCACGCTTGTGCGTATGACCGTACTCTATATGATGATAGAAAGCTAATAGAAACATGACAGATGTGAAGGATAACTTTTATGATTCCAATCGGAACGGAGAGCTTGATGGTACTGCTCTTTGCCAGAAAACAACCTGCTACTCTGACATGGACCTCGTTGCGACCCCATATGAGTACCCTCCCCCTGCTAAAGCCCTTACGGCCGAGCAGGCAGTCGACGCTGTCCTCAATGGTGTGGGCAACTCGCTACATAGAGACCGTGTTGACACCTCCCTTATCAATGAGGTTAAGTCGTATGGTAAGACTGGAAAGTTAATCTCTAACGAGAACGATATCGGTGGTGTTGGAGAAATTGCTAGTGGTGACGCTCTCAAAGACTCGGATGGTGATGGCATTCCCGATGATTGGGAGACTGCGAACGGCCTCAACCCCAAGGATGCTTCGGATGGCATGAAGATAGCGTTAAACGGCTACACAAACCTTGAGAACTACGTCAATTCTCTCGTGCAATAGGTTTGGTTCTATTATTGTCCTTGTACTTTTCTGTCTTTCTTCATAACTATATTTACTAGTGTAGCAATGTATTCTTTTCGAGACTTCTTTTGCAGTTATGTTTAAGAACATAAAAGTGTAAGACCTAAGAACCCTGGCCCCAAGTCTTGCAACTAGTTAATCCATACCTTCTTATCGCTACTTGGCTATAAATCAAGGCAGTTGCAACATATACATAACGATAACACATAGATCCTAGTATCTGTGTTGCTGATATATCATGGATGTCTCCAACTGAAGGGTTGAGGTTTGGCTTAAGACCGTTGATGTGCCATCTAAGTGGATGCCTGTGGAATGGAGGTAAAGGGATAGCTTATAGGTTCTGTCCGGGCGATTTACAACGTCAGTTCAAAGCAGGGACGAATCCAGAGGCCGACTTTGTGTAATTAATCGGGATCCCGTGCGGACCGTTCAATAAAATAACAAAAGCATAATTAAAGTCTAAATTGAAAAGGAGATAAAAGAAGCTCCTGTCGAGCTATACGCACAGTAATTGCTTCTTCCTGCTGTAACTTACCACTGAGCACCTTGACACACGTGCAAATACTAGGTCAGTCAGTTGATCCCTGATCCATCCGTAGCCGCGATACCGAGCCATCTTTCATCCTTCTACACCTACTCGGCCCATTCTCACTTCAGTCTTCACTAGCTATATAGCTTTCCCAAACCCGAGATAACAGATTCCCGCCAATAGGAAACTACTGCGATTGCAGCACCAGGTCCTGCAAGACCCAGAGCAGCGAGCGAAGCTAACCCCCCGATAAGGGCCTCTCGTGTCTTCACGAACCCAAGCGATCGCAACTGCCAGGCCGAGTAAGAGCAGTATATAAGACTTGATGCTGCGTTGATGGCGCCAATCATCGGGACGGAACCAAGCATGGGCAAGATCAAATCGAATCGGCTTTCGGGGACATGTGCCCCAACGTTTGATACAAACTTCGTAGCAAGGGGCAAAAGGATACAAGCAGCAAAAGCAGAGCCATGTACAGATTTGAGGACTGGCACATCCTCACCCTTGTACATCTCAAGCTCGTGGTCGGTAATGAAGTCAAGTGGCTTCTTCTCGTTGTTGTGCTTTGGTTCGTTGCGATCCACCTTCTTATCACGTCCACTACGGAGAGCTGCGATCCCTCTTGTGAAAACGACGCAAAGCAGTGGGTACGCTCGCCATATGAGACCAAGTTGATAAACATACTTAGTGTCTTGGATGAGAAAAGCTCCCAAGGTGGGTACTATATAGCTCAAAACCATGCCTGGTATAATGAATTTGGCAATGTTGGTTCTCACTGGCCTCTGTGTGATGGATGGGCTGGAGAAAACAACGGAAAAGAGACTGAAGAAAGTGGGCAAAGAAGTTGGTCCAGCCAGAGTGCAAAGGACGGATTGTAATGTCATCCTATTTTGAGTTAATAAGTACTTCAAAAACTTGTTAGGTGGTACGAACCATGACAAAGGGTCAAGGACACTTCTGTTTCGAGACCCCTCAATCATCCATGTAGACAGAGTCGGGATCAGACTGATGGAAAGGCCAGACGGTGATTTAAGGCCAGCCAGTTTAGACAAAGCACCTCCAGTGCCCAATTGCTGGAATATCTTCGCCATTCCGGTTTCTCTCATGGCATCTTTTCCAAGTGCAAAGCATCCTAGTATGCCAAGGCCACATGCAAGGGTCCAGGGAACCTGCTTAGCAAAGTTGCCTTTGAATGGCTCGGCAGGCAATTCGTCCTCAAATGGAACACTATGAGGCCGGTTGGGTAGAAGAATGCCCTCGATCCTGGGAGCAGCGGAGCAGACTGGGACGACAACGTCTGCAAATGCAGTTGGGCCGAATAATGGTAGGAGATATGAGAAGAGGCTGGCACAAGGCATCCTCTGGCTTGAAATCTTCTGTAGAAGGTGTGCTTGTGCCACAAGATCACGCGATCGCTTGTATCGTAGGGTGTGGACTCTTGATAGTGCAGTCTCAATTTGAGATTCTGAGAGACCTTGCGGCGACGTCTTCAGATGCTGTACAAGAGAGTTAACCAGAAGCGCGGCTGCCTCAATAGCACCATTGCCCCCTTGGCCAGACGCTGGGTCGATCTGACAATTGAGGTTGTCAGTGCTGTTGCCAAAATATTGTGTCTGGGACTTACTTACCTTGTGGGCTGAGTCACCTATCGTGATAATGCGCTTATAATGCCATTTTTCAAAGACGTATTCTTCAAGCGGGACTAAAGTCGACATGATCTTTCTGTCGTACAACTCGCCAAAGGTCATGTCCTCAGTGATAGGATCATCACGATGGGCTTTCACGAGAGCTTCTTCATCAGCCTTGGAATATTTGGAAATACCATCACCATATTCGGTTTCCGGGAGCCCATCAAAAAGGAACCAGTAAGTTCGATTCATCGGCGCCGCAATTACAAGATAGGAGTGACCTCGTCCTCTCACACCCTGTTGGCTTCGATTGTCGTAGTTGGGGGGCCGGTTCGAGATTCCGAATATGCATCTTGTAGTTACTGGGACGCCTATTGAAAGATGTCAGAAATGCCAATGGGGGAAATTATTGGTAAACATACGTGAGGTTTCATCGACTGGAAAATACCCAGGACTCTGCTCCTTGCCAAGGCGCCACATTTCATCTCTGACTTTGCTGTGAATACCATCGGCCCCAACGACGATGTCTCCGTCAAAAATGGAGCCATCTTTGGTGTGAACTCGAGCTCCGTTAGAAGTCCATTCGACACGGGTAACTCTTTTATTAGGTAAAATCCGATCTTTGTGCTTGATGTTGTTGTAAAGAACCTGTAGTAACATCTGTCGGTCAATGAAGATAGACGGGTAGCCAGTTCTACACGAACAGTCAGCAAGAGTTACAGATTTCGTTGGACTTGTGTTTTTATTACCTCTTTTCAAAGTGGACAGAAAGGCTTGTTTCTGAAGCGGCAGTCAGTGGAATACCATCAGGCCCTCGCACAGAGCCAAGTGTATAGCGACATTCCCCTGCAATGTCCAGGATGGGTTCATAGCAACCAAGCTGGTCCAGAATACGAAAGCCGTTGGGTAAGATGCCAATACTTGCACCGACTTGAGGCGCGATGTTTGGGTAAGCTTCGAGGAGAACGTAGTCGATGTCAAAACGCTCGAGCATATTAGCCACCGACAAGCCGGAAACACTGCCGCCCACGATAATGACTTTGAATCCCATTGTTGAGATTTGTTAGATACTTGATGTCTTGAGAGTTGATGATTGGGATAGAGTTGAGTAACGAGTTGCTTTGTGGCATCTTCTATCTTTATAACTTGTTCTACATACCTACCCGGTGAACGGGTTCAAATATGAACCTGACGACAGATGTCGTAATTAGCGAAACTCACTGCTGTTCCACCCTTGTATCTTTGACATACTTCTATCTCTACGATCGATGAGTTTATTTCAATCCATTTTTGAACTACAGGGGTTGACCTGTCCGGTATACGAATGATCCTCGGATCCGTGCTCCAAAAAAAGCCGATATGTACCGCTGACTCAGCGGGACAACGCAAGGGAGCTTCCAGGATTCACGGTCAACGGCATTTAATAACCGCCGATATGATGGGGAGTTAAAATTGTGAAACTTGCAGATCTTCTTAACAACGCTCCTGGTTGCTATATTTTAAACTGGCAAGAGATCGGTGTTCGGCGGTCTAAAACTCCGAAGTCTTATTTTATAAAAACCTACTGACGTATAAGATGCAAGAAAGGAAATATCTTAATGAAGCCCTTCTGTAATTGCGCGCTGATAGCCTTTAGATGGAGAACCAGACTGTACTGGCTGTTCTGTGATATGCCAATCTTACTCTTAGCTTACTACCCATGCTGGAGTTTCCATCTCGGTGGTGAAGAACCTTCGCCCAGATGATTCCTTAATTGCCCCATGTCCCAGATGTTAGACGCTCAGAGACATCCCTTTCGATTTAGAATCTCCCGTGACTATCTTTGGCACGTCTTCGACACCTTCATCTGCCTAAAGCTCTTAGAAGTATGCATTGTGATTATCATGGAAATTTATGAGAACCATTCAACCATTATGAAAGCCGGTACCTGTAAAGCCCTGGCATACTGTATAGCTAAAGACTCGCTTTATATCCTGCTCGGTGGTATCCTTCCCTAAGCAAGGTATCTACATGTCCACTAGTCCTCTCCGGCGTCGCCAAATCTCTGGCTGAGAAGTGGGAGCTTTTCCATAATAGTCACTGACACAACTGACAGTATCGATCAATCCTAGGACTAAGATAAAATTATTCTCCTTTGACATACCATTAAAAAGAGTTTTGTTGGTCCTTTGCGAGGTAAACACGTGGTGGTAGTCACATAGAAGCGTTAAAATGGTTAAGATTCTGACTCTAGGCGTCGTCCAGCCGCCGTCAGCAAAGCTCAATTAACCTTCAATTGAAAACTGCCATTTTTCCATGCATGTAGCTTAATATATCAGGTATCGTAAACAGCCAAGTGATATGTATATAGATTCATAATAGTAGAACAATAGACTCCTTCTAAATTAATAACAAGCCATTTCGATTGAACGTCGTCATCTCCAGCGACACCGGCGCGCCCTGTAGATCCAGGTACCTAACCAGTTAGACCAGTTCTGGAAGAGTGTAATCAAAAGTGGAGTAACGTCGCGGACACTTGCGATCTTTCGGGGTAAATCTTAGCGAAGTGCAATAGCCGGAGTCGGATCACGTATCCGCAGTAGGCTAATTCTTCTTCCCCAATACTCTTTTTTCCCCTCTGAGCTTCAACTCTAACGAAGCAGTGTTCCTGAATTTAGTGGTTACATTGAACCTTTATACTTGGTTCATGGCTTGGAGGCTACTCACGAACGATGTCACCGACGGAAAAGTCACCCGAACACGCCGGGGATGGGTCTAATCAACCGCCGCAATTAACAGCAAGCCGCGATGACACATCGGCTGTCGATATTGAGTCAAGTTTGGCAGCATGGATATGTGTACTCGGGAGCTTCCTCTTCCTGATGCCCACATTCGGTAGATTTCCCCATCCTACTCACCAAACTGCTTCTCTAACCTTCCAGGGATGATGCAATCCGTCGGGACGTACCAATCCTACCTAGAACTGAACCAACTCAGCGATTACACCGCCGGAGAAATCGGCTGGATTTCTGGAATGTACGTATTCCTCTCCATGCTCGCCGCCATCCAAGTCGGTCCCGTTCTCGACCAACATGGACCATTCGCAGTCGGCATCATCGGCGGAGGCGGTGTCGTCATCATGTTCATTCTACTCGCGGAGTGTAAAGAATATTGGCATTTTATGCTATGCTTTGGGATTCTTGGTGGACTAGCGACGGCTGTTGCCGGTACTATCGGCGTCACTGTCGCTGCGAAGCTCTTCACGAGAAGACGAGGACTCGCTATCGGGATCGCCCTCACTGGGTCATCTATTGGAACTGTCATTTTCCCCATCATGCTTCGGTCATTACTTCCAAAGCTCGGATGGGCGTGGTCTATGCGAATCGTCGCTTTTGTTTCGCTCGCTATCTTCATACTTGGTACTTTGTGTCTCATTCCCTACACACGACTCACCAAGCTCGTCGCATTACCGACTCCGAAGAAAGGAGGCATAGCAGTCCTCAACTTGTCGGCTTTCTCATCTGTGCCATTCACATTGGTATCCGTTATGGCGTTCGCCATTCAATTCGTCCTTTATGGTATTGGAGGTCTACTGCCAACCTTTGCTATTGAGGCCGGGCTAAAGCCTGAGGCAGGTTACACCTTACTTTCTATCGTTGGTGCAGCTTCAGCTTTCGGTCGCATTATTCCTGGGCTAGTAGGCGATAAGCTAGGCCACTGCAATGTTTTCATATTCATGATGATTATGACGCTTATCTTCATGGGGTCTCTGTTTGTGCCTTTTGGCAACAAGAGCATTATCCTTTATGTTTTCAGTGGTCTTTGGGGATTTTGTTCCGGAGGCTTTTTATCCATCACACCAGGTAAGTATTGTTCTTCTAATTCTAACGAATGTGGGTCATCTGACACAATTTAGTATGTGTCGGAAAAACATGTGATCCAAAAGACTATGGCCGATACTATGGTACTCTCAACTTCTTCATCAGCTTCTCGCTATTAATCGCCATTCCTACAAGTGGCACCATGGTTGAGAAGATGGGTACTCAAGCTTTGAGTGGACTGTTAACAGGTATCATCGCTTTAGGGCTGTGTTGTCTGATTGCAGCACGAGCTTTCCTGATCGGGGAATGGTTTGCAATCAAGACCAAGATCTAGGTCTGGTAGGATAAAGAAAAGTGATAAATTACAACTTGAGACTAGATTAATGTATCCAGAAATGATATTTATAATAGACCGCAATTAGAATATGGTCTAATTGTCGTTTGCTGTAAAGTTAACTGTACAGGAATAAATGACTTTCTAAATTAGAGCTGATGAAGTTGACGCCACGCCCGTCGGGTAGGCCTGTTGGGCGGAATATTACAGCGCCACGTCCCCCTAGCTGAGCACTAAAATTAGCCCGATGGTCACTACCCGTCCAACCGTTCAAAGGCAGTTTTGACTTGTGTTCATAAAGGATATTCTTTGACTTGACCTTCGGTTGCGCTTTGTTGGTTTGAAGTTCGCTCACAGCAACCCCGACATTGATTTGATCTGTCGGATAGTATATGAATGTAAAGTTCTCTCTCGCTTTGCGACGAAGCTCTAAGCATAGCGACCGTTCTAGACTGACCAGATAATATTCTTCCATGGACACAACCAACACACTCGTCCCATTCCCAGGTCTAGCCTCTGATCGCCGGGATGTTTTCAGAGGCTAATGGGAATAAATTGGTTCGTTTAAGTCGAATCCATGCAGTGACCGGAGTTGCCATAGGTTTGCTGTGCTAAAGCCCCTGTCATTATGGGAATAAAGATCCACTGACCGGGGTTTAAAGGGCTAGCTCAATCAATAGCTCCGACACATCACAGGATTTATTGACTACAGGGACATCTAGACTCATCTGGATCGTTGCTTTGTTTTCACGAAAGACGTATTGCAGAATGTCTTTAAAATGCTAAGTTGAATTAATACCCTTCACAATGTGGTAGAGCATCTTTCGTCTCCCCAATCTTCAGTCACTATGGTCGCTCTTACGCCTCTTCTGTTGCTTCTAGCCCTTGGTGCTGAGGCCCTTGCTGGCCCAGTCAAACCTGCGTCCTGCACCACCATCCTGGGAACCAAGACCGTCAAGAACGTTCCCACTTCGACTATCACCGCCATCAAGAAGATCAACATCATCAAAAAGGTCATCCGAAAGGTCAATGTCGTTGTTGTGCCTGTGGCCAAGACCACCACCATTCGTACCACGCATGTCGCTACAGTCACGTCCGTTGACCAGAAGACTGACACTGCTTGGGTGACTCTTACCTGTGAGTACACATTTAGCGCTTGTTTGTACTATGGCTGATGTTTCTTTTAGCTCCATCTACGTCTTGGATCACTCGAACTGTTGTGACAGTTAGCACGACCGTCTCCCCAACTTACACCACCAAAGATGTCACCATCACTATCCCCAGGCCTGCAGGCTTCACACCTATTGGTGACAGCGATGATCCCGTTCCAACTACGCTTAAGAAGAGGGATATCAGACTCCAGACTACCGTACCTGGTGGAACAGAGCCACAGAGTGTTCGCTGTGTCGTCGACAAGCCGCAGTACTCTACCAAGACCGTTAGCACAACCGTGCAAGGACCTCGTCGTACTCTTAAGGCTGCCACCAAAACAAGGATGTCTACCATCTCTACAACTATCACCGAGACGCAATATCCTCCCAATGTCAAGACCACTATGACTACAATCACTCGGCCTGTTGTCACCTCAATTACTGACACCTCATCTACTCTTGTGGTCACCGAAACTGGTAAGTGCTATTACGCACAGTACTTGATGATTATCTAACACGTGTTTTCCAGTTACTGTTGAAAGCCAAGTGCCCAAGGCCACCGTCTACGACATCTGCCAGGAAGACAACATGCTGCGCACAGCCAATAATGGTGGCTACCTTGCAACCCATACAGGTTGGGACTCGGTGGCCAAAGACGGCCAAGTGATTGGCAGCGCGCGCAACCCCAAAGATTGCTGCCAAGCCTGTGCAGCAAACCCCAGCTGTATGACATCTTGGTTCTTTGGCGACGAACTCTACTGCGTCATCTACATACCTCAAGAACCTACTATATGTGCTAACGACGCCCAACCTTTGGTTGCCCGTTACTTGACGTATGGCCAAGATTTTCACTTCGTCTTTAGTAACGGTCCTTGTGGACATTGGGAGAATGGCGGTCACCTTAATTAGTTTTACCTGTTATATGAAAACACGGCCCCATTGCTAAAGCCTCCCCTTGAGGGGTCTTTTTATATATACCAAGTAGAAAATATAACAGATTTAGATATTGAAAGGACAGCCATTTCTGTTGCATGATTATTCCCAGCAAATGTCTGATACTTCAAAGATTGCTGCAAAACCAGTCGAATCACCTGCAAGTAGTTCTATATATGTCTCGACTCATGAACAGTGACTTAGACTGAGCTATCACTGTGCATCAAGCGCCGCGACTGACGGACTGAGACCGCCCCTCGCACCCCACATTTACAACGTACGATATCCTCCAACTTGCATGGATTAATGAAAATAAATTGGTTTTGGCCCTGCTCGATATTCTTCCCGTAGCGTTTTCAGGGTCCAAGTGCTCAGGGTCTCGATTGCTTTGATGGTCGTTATGACCGGGGTTATTACCTTAGTCTAAGCAATAGCTCAGAAATACCACGGACTCTATTGATTCAGTGATGCATCTAGACTGATCGAAAAGGTCGCTTATTTCAGTTTCTATTCCCACTGCTCAGCCTCTAAAACTTGCAATGTCGAAGGGACTTTCCGTCTGCCAGTATTTAATCTCTCCTTCCTGCCTTGTTTTACCATGGCAGCTTCATTCGACAGTGCCTTTTCATACACACCATGGTCACTTTCAAATCATTTTTCATATTCCTTACACTAGGCAGTGAGGCTCTCGCTGGCCCTGTGAGACCCGATGCGCCTTCATGCACTACATTCCTCGGTACCAAAACCGTCAAGAACGTCCCTACAGCCACAACGAGCGTAGTCGAGAACAAAACAATCATCAAGAAGGTCATTCGCAGAGTCAACGTGGTTGTGGTCCCTAGGCCTCAGACCACTACTGTCCGTACAACTAAGACAGACACAATCACCTTCACCGACCGCAGTGAAATTGCCACTGTAACAATCACATGTGAGTACTTAAGGGTCTTCTCTAAGCACCGCCGAACTGACTGTTACTTAGCCGACAAGTCTACTAAGACCAACTATAGAACTGCTTGGGTGACTAGGAGTTCTACAACTTCGACGACGACGACCAAGTCTTTTACTTCCACTGTCACTACCACGCCTGTGGCCTTCACGGCTATCCTTGACGATACCAAATATGTCGCGAAGCGAGACCTGGCGTTGGGAAGTGACCCATCCGATGAAATCTCGCCTGTTGTCCCTGTTTCGCCCTTGGATGGGCAGCTCCCTCAGAGTGTTCGCTGCGTCAAGCCTGTCCCCAAATACAGTACCAAGGTTGTCACCACGCAAGTCCAAGGCCCAAGACGCACTGTCAACGCCGTTACCAGGACTTCAACTTTGACGTCTTCAACGAGTGTTTTCTCAACAGTTTACCCCGATGCTACCTCTACTTCTTACACCACTGAATATCATGAAGTTGTCACCACGGATGTTGATGTTACATCGACTATGGTCGTCAGCGAGACAAGTAAGAGCTTCTTCAACGATACATCGGCCATGAGCTAACCACAGCCCCAAATAGTAACCGTTGAGAGCTGGATCCCACAGGCAACATTCTACAATATCTGTTCCAGCCGAAACATGATGCGAAGCGCGAACGGAGGGTCTGTCATCACATACAGAGACGCCAGTGGAGTGACCTTTGCAGAGTTGGGAACCGGATTCACCGAGGTTTCTTGCTGTAACGCATGCGCAGCTGATCCCTACTGTAGGGGTACAACGTACCGCGGATCCAGTACGAGCTGCTACGCATATATCAGTCGCGACAAATCGGTGTGCGCGACATCCCGCAATCTACTCGCAAGATACGTCACCCAACCATTTGCCGACACATCGGTATACTCCAACGGTCCCTGTGGCTACTGGGAAAATGGCGGAGTTTTCTCACTGCCTGCCTAGGCCAGTAGTGGTGCTCATGCGGGTCATCTTCTTTGACTGAGGAAGGATTCATAATACGCGAGAAACATCTTAAATCTTAGCGGCATGGGATATAGATGCTAGATATACAACGGTTTCTTTTAATGGTAAAGGATCTCCGGTATATATCACTTCTTTAATGGCAGTAGATACTTTATGTTACCTCCGAGTTGTCTGGAAGACAGGATATCTTGGAACCTGCCAGCGTTACTCATACAAAAAGCAATACCCTAGCGTACTCAAGTTCCTTTACATATTGCCAAGAAGAAATACAGATATCAAATATTGCTACCTGTCGCACCTCACTGATTCTTGCCAAGTCAGTTGATTCTTCTTGCCAGATCACTCTAAAGCATTAAACACAATATTCCGAGGCCCCTCATTACCTTGACCTTAGACTTCGGGGTGCTCATTAAGCCACTGCTCAAATCCAATAGGCGTAATCTTTCCCTCCCATCTCTTGTTATCGCTTGGATCACAAACAGCCACGCCCTTCAAAATCGCCAATCCATACGCCAACTCGATATACTGATTAACCTGCAAAGGACCCATAAACTGTCTGGCCTGAGCCAGCATTCCTTCAAGCTCAGCTTGTCCACCAACGCATTGTTTCTTTATCTCCATGCCTCGGACCTTGCCATACATATCGGCCAGTTCAGGGAAGGTGCATCTGCAGGATTCGACGTAGTAGACACCCCGCTGAATGATCTCTTCATCGGTAACAGCTGCAAGAGTATACTTTGCAAGATCATCAACGCTGGTCAAGGACATCTTCTCCTCACCACTACCAGCGTACATAGCCATCTTGTTCTCAACATCAATGGCAGCACGACGGCCGTCCTTTTTGTAGTTGATGAACATATACTCGAGAATGGTTCCACAAAATCCATAGATAGGCTTCAATCCGCTCGAAAGCTCAGCGAGACGCTTGAATGACATGTAAGCATCGTACGTCTCGTGATCACCCAAGCTAAGCCTAGTCCAATCAAAATTCCACGACGCAGCGTGAAAAACCTGAAAATTAGTATCATGCCATGCAGGTCGAATTTGGGGGCCGAACCTTGACACCTGCTTTTTCTGCTTCTAGCAACAGAGCTAACTGGCCTGCGCCGACAATGCTTGGCACGGTTGGCAAAGCGGCAATGACGACATCGACACCTTGAACGGCCTTTGCATAAGCTTCGGTGTCGAAATAATCGCGACAAGTGACAAAGGACTCGAGTTGGGAGGATATTTCGCTGGGAAGGCTGTCGGGGTTGCGGCTTAGACCACGGACTGAGTGGCCTTCGGCTAACGCTGTTCGGGCGAGCGGCTGCCCGACCATTCCGGTTATACCAGCAATGAGGATAAGCATGATTGTAATATGATATGATAAATGAATATAGATTGACTTATACCCACGATCTAACGTGAGGGGAGGCGCTCTTTATAAGGTTGTTCTCAAACGCTTATCGAACCCACAGAAGGATTGGACCCAGGCCCGCACAGATTACTCGATTAGGCTCATTGCGGCGCAATATAACTTGGCTTCCCAAACTAGTATTAGAAACCGTGATATCCTGTTTTCCCCTCTATTCGGGGACTTCTACTTGTAGGAGGAGGTCCATCTCTCGGTAGTTCGGTCGGATGCACCATCGTTTCCGAACTATTGGGATCGGCGTACCACGTGGTGGATCTAAACATAGACCAACAGACTTGATTTATTCCTTTTTTAACTTAGAGCGGAGGCTTACGACTCGTCTTATACTGACTGTAGAATAGTTTCGGCCAGACTCGAGTCAAACGTCAGGGTCTTTAACTCTGTAGTGTTGAAAGGTACCGAGTGTCAAGTGCCGAGGGTATGGTACTTATCCAGCCTATTAAATTGCGCATAGCAACCTGTAACCTTCCTATATATCTGACCCTATGAGTAACAGAAAGTCTTACCCCCATTTTAAGACAGAGGTCTCTATAACCAAGTTTCAAAGTAAGCAATCCGCCATCAGCCAGGCTGAAGAACTTTGCAGTAAGTTTAATCATCTGGTCCAAGATTGGTCGTCAGAACCAGCCACTTATGTACCCAATACTACCATACGCAAAAGACAGCTGTAGTGTAAAACTGCTGGTCTTGAGTAAAGCTCATCCGGATATGCGTTCCCCCCAAAGAATGCAGAAATGAGGTTATTCCCGCGCTTAGACATCTTGACGGGGCGCTGCGCCGCACCCATCATCCTCAACCCTTGCAAGGACCAGTTGCATTCAAAAGCCAAGACTTTAAGTTCGGTCGAGATTTCGTAGCAATGCAGAGTCATATAAAGTCCTGCGTCTCAGCTGAAACCTTCCAACCGAGTTACCCCTCATCCACAGAGCAGCATGTTTTATCTCAATAGCATTTTTTTACTTCATCGGCCTGATAACCTTTATAACATGGCTATACAAAGCCTTCAACTTCATCAACATCTATTTCCTCCAGTCGAGTAAGTTCCACCGCTGCCAGCAGAACCGTCCAAATGGCGCCAACCCGTGGGCTCTCGTGACAGAAGTTACAAGCACAGTCGGGCTCACCTTTGCTCATGAGATCGCCAGTCGCGGATTCAATGTCGTTCTGCAAGGGAGTAACAAGGACGATCTAGAGCTTGTCAAGTCTGACTATGAAAAGCTACATCCTACTTGTTCATTTATGACACTCGTTGCCGACTCTTCTGCGATGGAAGGAGTTGATTTCGAGGCTATCCATAGCCAGCTGGAGCCGTTGAACTTGACGCTTCTTGTCAACAACGCTGGCAGACGACTTGAAGAAATCCCCTTTGGCCTTCTCACTTCCTTCTCGCACATACGCACGGCACAAGATATAGACGCAAACATCACATTTCCACTCCTGCTAATGAAAACCGTCCTCCCTATCCTCGGCCGCAATACTCCGTCTCTCATCATCACGGTTGGAGCCACCCAAGACAGAGGACTACCGCTTATAGCCACGCACGCAGCAAGTATGTCGTTCCTCCGAACCATGACTGATTCGTTGGCGTTGGAGATGAAGCTTGGAAACTATAATATAGAGGTGATGAATGTTAATCTAGGTACTACTGCGGGTGTGGGAGGGCCAAACTTGTTGAGCCGGCCTGTTGATGAAGCTGTCAAAGCTGCCCTTGCGAGGGCTTGGTGTGGAAGAAGGAGCTTGCATGTTCAATGGGCTCAGGGTTTGGCAGAGAATATGAATGACTTTGTGCCGAGGAGAGTTTGGGAGGAGGGAATTGTATCTAGTATGCGGATTGCGGCACAGGATGCTGTTAGGCGGCGCGATATCACCTCTACATAGACTATACGGCGTCGGGGGTTGTGGGGGATCAGATTGAAGCAAGCTTGAGATACCTTGAGATTTGTTTAGTTACTCGTTTTCCAACAAAATATAATTTGTTAGTAGTTGGTAAACTCTTAGCATTGAGGTGATTGCCCATTGTTCACTTTCTGTTATTCGTTGTTTAATATCTGGTGCCATTGCTAGTATCCCAGGACACTCAATGTCTGTTTTTTCGGTGCTGCTTAATCTCAGCGGCATCCACAAAGAACGGGTACTATAAATGTGCTTGAGAGTAGTTCAATTGAATGTCTTGCCTAGTTAGCACAAATCAATTATTCGCAATTATCTTCATATTTTCTCGGTGTTTAGGGCTCGCATGCTGGTAGCCAAATGGTGAAAATTAGCTGATGGTGTGTTGTCATGCATTTGCAACTGCATGATTCGAGACATGAAACTCGGTGAAGCAAACATTGGGCCCTTGACAATGGGGCTTGTACTGGATCAATTGGTGCGGGGTTAAACGAATAGTGGTATAATTGTTCTCAGCTCGTAAAATCGTAGATAGTTGGAATTATAGCGAAAAAAGAAATACATGTAAGAAAATGCCCCCATCTATAAAGAGACAATTCTAAGCGTGAGACTTTCTGCGGGTATCATCGTCAACGGCGCTGGGAGTCTTGGGCCCAAATCCAAACATGTCAAGGAACGAGCTCCGCCTCTCCTGCTGGGCACCAGCGGCATCTTGGTCATAGGACTCACGTCGACTGCCAGCGGGCGACATCTTCTTGACACCGCCACCAAGATAATCCATAATGGAGCTGCGTCGCTGCTCTAGAGGCTTGGGAGGTTGGCAAACCATGATTTGAAGCTCAAGGTTCTCAATGTCGTTGTCGGTCTCGACCTTCTTGCGGCCGCAGTTGGAGAAGGCGGTGCCCGAGTAGAAGACGTAGCCGCTGAAGGGGCTGGCCAGGGCAACGACTACAGCGCCCTTTTGGCGGGCGACCTGCAGGGTTTGCTTGGAGAGCGTCTTGGCGAAACCTTGGCGGATCCAGTGTGGGTGCGTGATGACGGCATGGAGGAAGATGATGTGTTCATGGCGAGCAAGGTACGTTTGCTGAGTTTCCGTGATGCCTAGCTGAAGAGCGTTGAGTCTCTTTATCGTCTTTGTCTGGTTATCATCGGCATCTAGGCCAAAGACTGCAATTTCAATTCGTTAGCCTTTTAAGGTTCAAAATAAAATCTTGCTTGATTGTGGGTGAAGTGGAGGTGAGTGAGGGGCAGCTAATTTCCATGTTACGTACCTTGCTCAGCCTGCTCGGCAACACCCTTTTGCCCATCGGCATTCTGGTGAAGAGTTTGGCAGATGGCCAAGGCGACAGGGTCGTGAGTCTTGGGGGCATCAGCCACGAAGCAGAGCCAGTTCTGGTTTTCTGCGTCGATGATTCTTCTGAGGACGGTTTCGACGTGATTTGTTGCTGTTTCTGAGCGTGTAGAGGGGAAACAGTATTTGAAGACGGAATCTTCTGACAATCCCTTGAGGATGATCTCCTTCAAAGCGGGAATGTCTTCTTTGGTAGCGACACGGACGCCCATGATGTCTGTACTGAGGTTGTTTGTTTGTGTGAGTTGGAAGAGTAGAGTTGAGTTGAATGAGGTCTTTGAGTCAGGTCTTTGAGTCAAAGATCTTTTCAGGGCTCAAGACACCGTAATATCGCCTTCAAGGACGCACAAAAAAACAAGAAGTGGGCGGGCTTTTTCGGGCTCAGGCGTTTGGGTGCGAAAAAACGTCACACGTGAAGGAAGATTCTGATCATGAGCCGACGCCAAGCCAAGCAAAATGAGATCATAGCGAAGACCAAGACCAGGGCATTGGTCCACTCGTAACTTTTTGTACCTCTGTAAGAGGCGCTGCACGGTGAAAAGTTACAGTGACTGGACAAGGAACTCTAGCGCTGGCGGCCTCTTTTCAACACTAAAAAAGGTCAACCCCCACAAACGATCGACTCATGGCTGCCAAGACTGGCTGATTCCGCCTTAACCGTTCCCCGTCCTGTTTTTTAAACACTGGGAGTATAATTTAAGCTTAACATGCAAGGTTAATTGAAGCAAGAGCTATAATCTAATGTCTGATTGTCATGTTTAACATCGTATGAGTTCGAAACTTGGGCATTAATTAATATCTAGTTAACATTCCATTGCTGGACAGGGCGCAAAGCAAAGATTATTAACATTCGGAGCTGGGTACCCGTGCCGAGAAACCAAGAGTCGGATGAGAGATGGTACATCGGTATAATTTTCGGAAAAGGTTGCAACCTTTTTACCATCTCACTACAGCAGTAATATGCATATAATCAGTTCCTGGTTTTTAGAACGTTCAGAGGCTTTAATTATGTATCACAAGTCAGCTGCCAGCACATACAGATACTGCTGATAATCCCGCAAATTACCGAGTCCTTCTTGTCATGCGTCGCCGCAATCATCGCTCAGACAGGTTTCGATCGTCCTTCATTCTGGGCAGTGCTCTGCGATCATGTGATGATACGTAATGCTAGTTTCACGTAACATGTCACAGCATCCAAGTCGAGTCATGCGCAGGGCACCGTACTACCTTCCACTGTCCCTGTACTGTAGATTGAGACACTCATAAATTAAACCACCCTTGATGAAAGTGAACGGAGATGCACCCCACAAACAATATTGCGGGGGCACAAGTTAGCAACACGCTATCCGCACCTGCAAGATCTAGAGATAGATACCCGACGAATACTATCTAAAGCTTGCGGGGTTTATACCCGTTCAGCCCTATCTCAGACGATGAAGACTATAACACAGAGTGTGATTGGTTCGTCACGGCTGGGCGTTACGGAGATTGATCTCATTGCGGCATTTTGAAGCTAACATGTGAAGACTGGGGCGTCTGCAATCCGTTGAGATGATCAGCGATAGAAGGTGAATGGGTTTCTATTTCCTGAAAGAATAAGTCGATTATATCTTACGACTTTTGTATGTCGATGAAACGCGGTCGGGCAGACGCATCATGTTTCGGATCAGCCCATTTTCAGCTGGTGCCATTCGCCTCGCCTCACCGAGACAGACCGGAATAATCACACCACCCTCAACATGAGATTATAAACAGGGGCAGATTAAAGCATTCTCGTCCGACCGTAGCCAATGCTCACTGACTTGAAGTTGACTGACTGATTGATGCTTCTTTTGTCGTTTTTTAAAACTCAATCTCGTTATGGCATCGATGCCCTATCTCTCACCTCACCACCACTGGAGTACCAATGTTTCTCCATCTTTTGAACCTCGGAAGAGAATATATCTTGGCAGTACTACACTATCGGGACAAGAACGTCCAAGAACCACGTTCATGTCACTGCCAAGGCGGGAGCAAGTATGACGTATCGGTGGTGGTAAGCTCTGATGCGGCGTTAACCTCCACATCCACCGTGCCGCTCTTGGCACATCGAAGATCAAGGTTAGCAATGACAATCCAGATTACAAGATCAGTAAATAAATTCTCTTGTAGTACATTAGCCGAGAACTCAAGCCGGCAGGTACACCATACTGCTTCGTCTAGAGGATGGCCACGAAGATAATGATACGTGCCAAAGATGAAGCGTGACGATTCCAAACCAAAGTCTCCAGGCCGCTCACATATAATAGACCTTCCCTGAACGACATCGGGATGACAGGGCCTCAAACTAGTCCTTCTTTTCCATCCAAGGCAAACAACCTTGATAAATTCTTCTGAACCCGGGAAACTCCACACACCTCTCAAAGACACCTTCATCAACAGTCCTCGCCGACTGAAGCGAAGCAGCAATGAAGAAATCTGTATAACTCGGCATCTCTCCCAGGATAAAGGGCCCCCCATTCTTCATCATCAATTCACTCAACTCATCCATCTTCTCTTTCACACTCTCCCAGGTTTTATCCTCTTTATCGAGTAGATCTTCAAGCTTACAGCCGAACTTGGCTTCGTTCTTGGCCCGGAAGTATTCTTGAGATCGGGGTGAGAGGATGAGGTTTTCGCGGGGTACAATTGAGATGCCAAATGCTGGGCCAATGGCGCTCCGAGCTTTGGACTCAATCTCGACGCCTAGGTCGGAGAGCAAAGACAGTGGTGGGTCGGGGTGAGTAGATTCTAAGAATTTAGCGATGCGCAAAGAGTCCATGATGAATACGCCTGTAGGGACATGTTGGATTGTCGGGACAGTGTAGTTCACGTTGGATCCTGGCTCATGTGGGGCTACACCACTGATGGACAGGTTAGTACAAGTTATGAATCAAGGTGGAAGTTACTTGCAGCTCTTTCAGGGTCGGCTCGATATCAGGGAACTCCAAGAAAATAGTTATGTATGGGACTTTCTTGTAGTTGAGCATCAGGCGAACTTTCCACACAACTGGGGAAAAGCACACGTTCTTGGTACAAGCCAAGTCATAAAGAATAATTACAGGTCGATCAGATTCTGCCATGGCTTAGATAGTGATTACGATGAGGTGGACAGAAGTTGGGAATTGCTTCACGTTGTGGTTCTTGTAGGCATGGTCATATTTGCGATGATTACAGAAGCAGCGGAGTAATAACCCTCCGATTGGCCAGGTGACATAGTTGCCTAGATTTCGTGTCACATCGCGATGCCTGGACCTGTCAAAAAATCCTCCTATCAATCATCACCCGAGAATAATAAGTGAACCGATTGCTGAGCCTGGAATATTGTTATCTGCTGAAAATGTAGTTAAACCACCCTATACTCAGGGGTAGCCAAGCGTGGAGAAACCCCGACGGCGTTTAATGACGTATCCACACGTCATCTAATCTTATCAGATCAACCGGAACAACATTGTTCCTCGGCCATCAATCGGTGTCGGGAGGGTTCTGTGCCGCTGTCAAAGTATCAGAAGTTACCGAAACGATTATCAGATCACAGTTGACAACATGTGTAGGTATCTGATTAAACTTTAGATCGCTTTCTGGTGATATCAATATTGGCTCATTGACATGCCTCGGCACCCCAAAATTAAACGCCGTCGTCATGACCCACCTTAAACAAAGAGCCGAGGTTTGGGAGTCTTAGTCTCATCGATTTTCCGACATCGCTCAGCCGAACAATGCCCCATAAAGTCCACCTCCTATCCTCCCCCTTCTCTCCGCCATCAAACTAAATTCTGGGGAACTTTAATCTGGGGTAATCAACATCACAATCATCATGCCTCCTCCTAATCCAGACTGGGTCAAGGCCCTTACTCCCTCGGGCCCTCAGGGCTCTGAGCTCATCGCGCAAGAACGCGCTCAGTCCGACATCAATGTCGATCAACTCGCGACATTCCTCTTCACAAAAGAAATTCTTGAGCGCAATGATCGAATTCTTAAGATTCTTCAGGCTGATCCTGTGTTTGATAAGTCGCAGAATTATTTCCGCGGACGCACAGATCGTCTTGAGGCTGCCCTCCAACGAGCAAAGCACCTCAAGCGTCTTCGCGATCAGCACCAGTGGAGCGAGGAGGAGTATCATGCCGCGAATGATCTCATCAGCGAACCTACGCCTTACGGTCTGCACGCGTCTATGTTCTTGAAGACGCTCGAGGAACAAGGTTCGCCCGTTCAGCACAAGCTTTTCCTTGAGAAGGCGAGGAATTATGAGATTATTGGTTGCTACGCGCAGACTGAGCTGGGTCACGGTTCTAATGTTAGAGGTCTGGAGACCACTGCTACTTGGAACCCCGAGGATAAGACTTTTACTCTTCACTCGCCTCATCTTACTGCGTCAAAGTGGTGGATCGGATCTCTCGGCAAGGCAGCCAATCATGCTGTCGTTGTCGCTCAACTCATCGTCAATGGCAAGACCTACGGACCTCACCCCTTCGTTGTGCCCATTCGCGACATGAAGACCCACGAACCCCTCGAGAACATCCACGTGGGCGACATCGGTCCCAAGTTCGGCTACAACACCATGGACAACGGTTTCCTCCTCTTCAACCACGTCAAGATCCCCCACGCCAACATGCTGAACCGCTTCTCTGGCATTGACCCCGAGACATCCAAGTACATCCGCCCCTCCAACCCAGCGCTTATCTACGGAACTTTGACCTTTATCCGATCATCCATCGTCTTCCAGTCTGGCTCTGTTCTTGCACGCGGTGTAACCATCGCTACAAGATACTGTGCTGTGCGTCGTCAATTCCAGGATCGAGATGCCGGTGCTGGTGAGACGGGTGAGAACCAGGTTCTCAACTACACCATGGTTCAGCACCGTCTTCTTCCCCTTCTCGCGTCTGCTTACGCTCTTCACTTCACTGGTCGCGCTATGATCAACCTTTACAACGCGAACCAGAAGCGCATGGCTCAAAGCCGTGATGGCAAGGCCTCCAACCGCGCTCCTGGACCTGAGGAGCTTAACCCTGGTAGCGATCACTTGGCTGATCTGCACGCCATCTCCTGCTCTCTCAAGGCTTTTGCTTCAACTACTGCTGCAGAGGGTCTTGAAGTTTGTCGTCGCGCTTGTGGTGGTCACGGTTACTCTGCCTTTTCTGGTATTGGCAGCTGGTACGCTGATTATCTTCCTACTGTTACATGGGAGGGTGACAACTACATGCTTACCCAACAAGTCGCACGATACCTCCTCAAGTCAGCACGCGCTGTCCTGGCGGGCAAGGCTCCTAACAATGGTATCTCCAAGATCTTCAAGGAGTTCATCCGAAGACAAGATATGGGCGCTGCCTTTGATGTCCTCGGCGACGATCAAGACCTCGTTGATGCATTTGCATGGCGCGTGTCATTCCTCACCTTTGAAGCTCTCAAGCACAGAGATGAGGAGAAGCAATCTTGGAACAGTCTATTGATCGACTTCTGGCGTTTGTCTACTGCCTACGCCCAATACCAAGTCGTCAAGAACTTCCACGAAGCTCTCAAGGACGAAGCCACCAAATCCTCCCTCGATGCCAACACCCTGGCTCTCCTACACAAACTCTTCGAGCTCTTCGCCCTGCACCACCTCCAAAGCTCTGCATCCGAATTCTTCACCAGCGCCGCTACCACTGTGCGACAAATCCAACTCGCCCGAACAAAGCGCACTCTTTCTCTCCTCGAGGAGGTCCGTCCCCACGCTGTTCGTCTCGTGGATGCCTGGTCGTTCCCTGATTGGCAGCTTGACAGTGCGCTGGGCCGATATGATGGAAAGGTGTATGAGGATCTGTTTAAGCGCGCTTCGGAGGATAATCCTGTGAACGATATTGTGTTTGATCCTTATCCTGAATCAGATGTTTTGTTCCGAAAGAACAACATCAAGGCCAAGTTGTAATCACGTCATTTCTGTTTTGTACTAGTATTATTTACTCATAGATGCATCCAATACATTCAGCCTGTTGATGCTTTGTTATTACGTTGCTTACCCGAGCCAAGTGTGCATTGTATTGTGATGTGTGGCTGCCTGAACGCCTAAGTTTCGACCATCAATCAAGCAAGGCATTTCGTGCAGCAGCCTTGACCTTATGTTAGAGTAAGCATGAGAAACATTGTACTCGTACGTTGATTAACCCGAGTCTCTGTGTTTGTGACATACCATGCTCCTTCCCAATACGGAAGGAGCATGACTCGAATGGTTGTATGAGGCCAATCTTTGCTCTGCCATAACACAAGGTTCAGGCTGCTGCACGAGACGCCTTGCTTTCTTCTTTCCATCAATATCGTTTTGTAAATTACAATGCTTACCCGACTGTCTGCTGTCGATCAAAGGCGTTGTTTCTCGGCCATTCCCTCTTTCGTACTGTGCGATGCATATGGTTCAAGCTACCGCACAAAATGCCTTGTTTGATTGTCCTTTTCTCTTCTCCCCACTAACATCAATCTTTTTTTCACCACTTACAATGCTTACCCGCGCTGCTGTTCGGATATTCCCTTTTTCGTATTGCTTCCGAACAGAACAATATCTGACAGCCCAGACTGATGCAGGGACAAGGCACAGACCGTTGACACTTGGCAAAGTCAAAAAATTCCTTCTCTGAGTTAGTCAATTCCAAGCCCCTAATCCTTCACGATCTAGAACATACCCACTTGCTGGACCCTTCAGAGCTCACTTGACAATGTCAACAGCAAACATGATTCCAAACGACGTTCTGCCTCGAAATTTACACCTCATTTAAGAAATTTGTACTTGCGTAATCGTTTACGGTTTCATGAATCAAATTCGTCAGATTATAATTCGTGGCTATGAAGAATTCCCCCGAGCAACGTTGGTGGAAACTAGTCCCTGATTGGTCAAGGCGTAAACGCCTACGCCGCTTTGCCCAATGCAGCCACTGATCCTCCGAAAAAAGTCCCACGGTACTAACTCGGTTGCATGAGTCGAGAGTCTAGAACTTCTGCTGGCGCCTTCCGTCGTATAATTGAGCAAATTCCCCTCTTTATCATAACGGCTCTGCTGTCTAACATTGTCGAACTGCTGATATTCCAAAATGGCTTCTTTCTGCAAGGAGAGTTCTTGTGAAGATGGTAAGGTTGATGAGAGGGTTCGTCCGAGTAGAAGGATAATGTTACGATATCACTGTCGGAGGAACTGGCTACGATACATCGTTGGTGTCTTATTCAGCCTGTAAGTCCATCCCCAAATCCCTCATCTTCCTATAACTCACGACTGTTAGGTGTATCGTCCAACTCGGCTACATCCAACATCTCAACAAAGGCTTCAGACGAGTCTCCAACGACCCATACGACCTCCGCTTCGGCCATCTTAGCTACAAGAGCCCCGAGATCTGGGACGACAGTCATCAAACCTTCCTTCGTAATGCTAATCCTGTCCCCGTCCACTCGCACAATGACTACGAGCGCAACATTCCCCTCTTCGAAGCCCTCGGCTCAGGCTGCATTAGCGTCGAGGCTGATATCCATCTGCGAGGGTCCAAGCTACTCGTCGGTCACTCAAGATTAAGTCTCAAGAGTGCAAAGACTCTGGAGTCTATGTACCTCGATCCTCTGCAGCGTATGATCAGTGCGCAGAATGACGGACTCAATGATACATGGAGAGGACTGTTCGACAAAGCACCAAAACAGACTTTGA
The DNA here is from genome assembly GCA_004367495.1 of Fusarium scirpi. Classification (NCBI taxonomy): domain Eukaryota; kingdom Fungi; phylum Ascomycota; class Sordariomycetes; order Hypocreales; family Nectriaceae; genus Fusarium; species Fusarium scirpi. The sequence continues at coordinate 102,488 of QHHJ01000181.1, read as the reverse complement.
CTCTGCTCATTGACTTCAAGACCAAAGGAGCTACGACTTTCGATGAGTTAAACCGACACTTGCAACCACTACGAGATCTAAACTATCTCACATACTGGAACGGCACAGCAAGAATTACCCGACCCCTCACCATCGTGCTATCCGGCAACGCACCCTTCGAATCAGTCCTAGCCATGAACTCCACCCATCGCGACATCTTCTGGGACGCCAAACTCGAGCGCCTAGTCTCATCAGAAGACAACTTCAGCACGAACCCTCCAACATACCGCTTCAATATCTCCAACTCATATTTTGCATCGACACGGTTCCAAAACGCCAAGTTCTTTCGGTCTAATGATGACAGCGGCTTGGATGTTTTGCCTGAGAAAGAGAGGGATATGACAGCGACGCAGATCGAGCAGGCTGAGTCTAGAGGGTTATTGGCTAGATACTGGGATACACCTAAACAGCCCCCGAATGTGAGGGATATTGCGTGGCGGGTGTTGATTGACAATGAGATCGGGATGTTGAATATGGATGATATGGGGATTGTGAGGGAACGGGCAAAGGGATGGGGCTCTATAAGGATGGAAGACTTATGAGTCTTTTTGTATGGAGTTTGTTAATATTTTGTAGTTCTGTACAGCGTTTTGTTTAACCAATTGATTTGATGGTAACGTTCTGGGTCTGCTCGTTGTGAAGTGTGCGGGGTCTTGTCGCCTGTAAGATAGGGCTGTTGGGTGGCTGGAGTGCACTGCCTCAGGCTGACTCCCTGAGTCTAGAGAATTTCTTACCTGTAGAATAACCTCACCTGCCATTTCAATGTCTCATCCGTAAAAACACGAGAACACATAACCATCAATTACTCAGTCCTTCTTGTAGTTCCCTTCTCAGCGCTTCCACCTGGACGCGAAAGCACCACAAATGTCGTCAATTTTCAACGAGGGCCCTAGTGGTCTGACCGCTTTACCCAACGAAATACAGCTTCAAGTCCTCTATCGCTGCGCCGAATCATTTTCGCTCCGCGAGATGATGCAAGTCTGTTTAGTCAATAAAACATTCTATCAGATGGGAATGGAGGCCGTATATGAATCCGACATTCTACAAGACGCTGTATATTGGGACCCCGTGCGTGGAACGAAAATATTTTACGAAAAGATCGTGGAAGATGAAGGATACACCTACCCATGTCTTCTTGACGGATGGACCGACACAGATAACGAGGATGAAGACGATTACGATTGTCTACCGCGATACTTTAGAACCAACGCGCCGGGTGATGACAGTGAAGATGAAGAAGAGCTCTTCACTAACATAAGCGAGAGCCAATTTGTTCCAAGTAACGACTTCTGGATCAGGTTCCTCACGGCCCGCACTTTGGGAAAGATTATAAGCAAGCCACCAACGGAAGACCACGTCATGTTGAAAGCTATTGCAGAACGTATAATGCATTATCCAGGACTTTTTACCTCGCCTTGCATCGCAACACAAGAAGAAGCGATCCGCATTGTTTGCGAGGTGGCTGTTAAACACGGATACATCTACGACCGAAGAGATTTCTTCATCGGCGAGACGTCTTCAAATGATACCTTGAAGCCCTTGGATGAGAGATGCGCCGTTGTTCGTGATGGAATACTTGGACTTGCAGTTTATATCGGCGAGCCTGGCATCTTCGAGACAGTTATTCGAAAACAGCAAGCCGTTACTTGTCCAAGCCATCTGGACACGCACGAATCATCACATGGAGAGATACCACCTTTTGCGTTTCCTCAGGTTGAAATGATTGCCAGAAACCTGAAATATGGGTTTCAAACTCCAAATTGCGGACGCTCTCTTATCCGTCTCTCTAACCTTATCAAATTGATTGTCCATTCTAAAAACACAGCCTGCGTGTTAAACTGCGCGTTAGTTATGTTATGTAGCCTGTCTGAAGAAAACGGAGACCGAGATGCGTTCAGACATGAGATAATCAAACTATCAGGAACAGCAAAGATGTCATTCTGGCTCAAGTTCGCTATCGAGAGAGGACCGCCGTTGACGAAGTATAATATAATCCTTCCAGACATGCAGCATCAGCTGGAGTATTTTGGACGTACGGACTGGTCAAGTAGAAAACAGGCTGCTATTGAGCTGAGTAGCATTCTTGATACGACTAAGAGCTTGGAGGTATTCGATGTTGTGTACGATGCTATCATGACGGGATATACCGAGGATGAAGGTGTATGGTGGACCAAGATGACGTTTAGGCATAATTACGGCGCGCATAATATTCGTTCATGGGGCACGGCGAGAATTCACCGTGCTGTGCTGGATGACTGTATGCCTATAGTCAAGAGACTCGTGGAGCTGGGCTATCATCTTGGTCCAAATCACTCAGCCGAGGATCTGGAAGACGAGATGACAAAGACGCTAGTTGATAGTGAGAAACCGAGGGACATTTCACTGCAGCTTGCTGTGAGCAGAGGAGATATGGAGATGGTTCAACTTCTGTTCCAGATTGGTGCAGAGAGGAATAGGAAGAATGTGCGAAAGGCTATATGGATTGCCATGGAACAGGATAGGCGCGATATGCTGGAGGTTCTGATGGAGAAGGGACACCCGGATGGGTTGTTGAATCAAAGGCTTAAGAAGATATGGACACAAAAGCTGAAAGCTCAAGGCAAAGAGGATATGCTTCCCTGGGTAGAGCAGATATCAGGCAGACAGAATGAACTGGTATTTGTACATAATTAGCAGGAGAGTAGTGGGTACCGAATCTTGACTTTTCCGTAACATGACTTCTTCACACAAGGTCCACAGTTTCTATCCGGACCATGTTCTGAGGGTCATAGCGTATCGAAAGTGTATGTTGTTAATGTTCGCGGGGTATTAACTGATGCTCCATCATTAGCTTCCGGTTGAGTGGCTGAGCAGGGGTGCTGGCTGTTGCTACTCCAATCTACCTGTATGTAATAAGAACATAGAAAGTTCCTACACTCTTTTTCTTTTTAACAACATGGCTTTTTCTTGCTAGCTTTAAACAGAGACCCTACATCTTCAACCTGCGGAGGATCGATATCAGTGGCCTGATACTTGGACATCACCAGATCATCTCATCTCAACTTCCCCGCATTCCTCGATATGCAAGCCGGGCCAACGGGCATATGTGATGTCAATGCGTTGCACAACTACTCAAAATCACTGACAAGCTGTCCTCTTGCCCGGCTTCCGGCCTCAAATCTGTCATTTGGATTGGTGTTGATGCCGAGGTGCAGATCCACCTCGGATCACCTCACTTGCCCCTCCTCAATCGCACCGACTCGAATCTCCTCATTCGGCATGCTGTGTTGTGCGGATGATATTCCGCATTCTGGGCTGTTCGACTATGCTTCTGTCAGGTATTCTCTGTTGCGCCACTTATGCGGACATGTATAAATCGTTGTTGGTCCCTCCCATTGATGGGTGCTGCATGTTCCCGTAGCAATCAATTTTATACTCGCACAAGTCTTTCAATCATGTCGGTACAAGTCCCCACCCAACAACGCGCCGCTGTCCGTGGCTCGGACTTCAAAACATCCATCCAAACCATCCCCGTCCCCTCACCCGGCCCAGGCCAAATCCTCGTCAAAGTCAACTGGACCGGTCTCTGCGGCTCCGACAAATCTCTCCTCCGCGACGAATGGGCCGACTTCGGCCTGACTATGAAAGACGTGACCAAAGGCATCGCAGGCCACGAAGGAGCTGGCATTGTTGTAGCTGTAGGTGAAGGCATGGATAAGCGATGGAAGCTTGGTGATCGAGCTGGTGTCAAGTGGATCGCTAGCACTTGTGGCGACTGTGACTTTTGTAGAGTTGGGTCTGATGAGGTTCATTGTCCGAAGCAGACTAATAGTGGGTTTTCTGCGGCTGGCACGTTTCAGGAGTATGTTGTTGCGGATGGGAGGTATACTTCTAGAATACCCGATGGTGTTTCTGATGAAGAGGCTGGACCTATTATGTGCGGTGGTGTCACGTCGTATACCGCTTGCAAACGGTTAGTAACCCTCAAAAACATGAATACGATATACTGACGTATTCTCAGATCTGGAGTGGCCCCAGGACAATGGCTCGTCATCCCCGGCGCAGGAGGTGGTCTCGGCCACTTCGCAATCCAATACGCCAAAGCAATGGGCATGCGCGTAATCGCCATCGATGGCGGCGACTCCAAGCGCGAACTATGTCTATCCCTCGGCGCCGAGATCTACATCGACTTCAAAACAACGAAGGACATCGCCACTCAAGTCCTTAAAATCACAGGACACGGCGCCCACGGCATTATTGTAACAGCGGCCACACGCGCGGCATACGAAACAGCGCCGAACTACCTCCGTCCTAACGGAACAGTTGTGGCGGTGGGACTTCCGACCGATCCTACTATTATGGCTGGTGCGCCTCCGATGGCTGTTGCGTTGAGGAGGTTGAAGATTATTGGTAGTGTAACGGGGAGTTTGCAGGATGTTGAGGAGGCGCTTGATTTCACAGCCCGAGGACTTGTTCGCGTAAGTCTATCATGGGAGAAAATGGTGACATATGCTTACTGACGTTTTATAGCCGATTCTATCAAAGGGTAAGCTTGAGGATCTTGATGAGTGGATTGAGAAGTTGGCGACTGGGCAGGTTGCTGGTCGTTGTGTTCTTCAAGTTGCAGCATGAGTATGAGCGTTTCGACACCAGCCTTTCAACTTGTGTTATGCCTGGTCTAGGTGGTGGACAACATAATCCGATGCCAATACATGAGATAGATGAGGAATGATAGTAGCTTAACTGTGGTCTGCCTCTTCCTTTCGTCCATTCTGCCAAGTTTCAAGTATTCTACACGCTATGTATTTAGCCCTGCCTGTTATTTTACACCAATGTCAACCAGTCGGTTTTGGTAATCACGTCATTCAATAAAAACAAGATCACTTGTCTGCCTCTTCAATCGCCATGTCGTAGACCCTCCGATAAGCACTCAAGCTATGATTGGCTTTGCAAGTTCTTGTATAGTCCAGGGTCTGCTATTGAGTTTATGACCATCATGTATGCGAAGAGCCAATATTGTCTCAACGTTAACACCAGTTGCTCCTGAATGCTTCGTATTAGGATATTGATACAACTGCCGAAATGATGATTAGCGTTGTCGCACAATTACCCTCTGATCTACATTGTGTCGGCGATCTCTCGTCCCAACGTAGTAACGACCACAACATCATATAACAAAAGTGCCGAATTAGCATCAGCGAGATTACCGCCAAATCCATTATCGCATCTTTTCTTCTTTTCTTTTTATCTTTATCTTGACCCATGCACCGTTTCAACCCCAGATTCTGTCAAGTACCCGCCTCCTCATTCTCAGCATAAAAGGGCCGTTAAGGGCCCGCAGAGCATCGCCAACTCTATTTCCCCTCAATGTCGCAGAAGAAGGGCCGAATAAATCACCCTTCCACTAGCACACGTCATTTTTTATTGATTTAGTGATTGACAGCGAAATCTGGGGTTCTGGGGTTGGATTTGACGTACATTTAATTTCAACGCTTGTTAACGACGACGTTCGACGTTGCGCCTCAGATAAAAAGGTTGCGCGTCAATCATTTCAACAATTGAATACCGTTTCAATTCGGTGAATCCTTCTGTAATGCAAGTCAGCTATTGTTTACTGCTTTTTGCTTAATTGTTTGACGCGTTTCCAGCTTGTCGCTGTCGATGGATATACAAAAACCTCAATTGAAGCTATTTGCATCACTTCACGAAGTACATGTAGACGTGAACAATCAAAATAGCTCGTAAGTTTTTATGAACGGACCTTTGATCTAACCTCAGTATACGCAAAAGCAAATGGTAAAATTAATTAATTCCTTCCGGTTAACGATACCCTGCTTCAATACTATAGTTGCGAAATTGTGTCAAAGAATTAATATAGTGAGACTACAGGGTATTCACGTCAATGAAGACATCCCAATCCAGGCTGAGCATCATTCTAGAAGGATGACTAACAAAGTGTGTCCCTCATTAAACATAAATCCGAAGGCGTGCCGACGAAAAACATGGCGCAGGTCGTCCATTGAAGACGCCATAACCGATTTGGCAGTTATCAAGGCCAAGCTCGAACTTAACCAGGTGCCTGGCTTGAAGAATACGCGTAGAAAGCCAGACGAAGGATTTAGAACATGCGCCTCATATGCAGCTGTTGCACATCACGCTTGGCTGATGCAAGACCTACCAACTCAATTGATTCTAGCAAAGCGACACAGCTGAAGCAATCTCGTGACGCAAGCCTGCAAAGCCGATGGGATCCGAGCGTAGTCGCGGGTATAACGTCCCTTGATGGTTAGCACAGACATGTCAGATCAGGTCAGGTCTCAGATAATTATCAAGTAAAAAACGGTGGAGCGAACATGTCAAACGGGGCTCATGACTCAATTTGGCTCTTCGCTCTGACCTTGGTCAGGAGATCCGGGAGGCTGTTCCGCAGATGCTAAAAACGGGCTTTGTCTAGACTTCGGAAAACCAACCGTCTTTTAATAAGGGGGACTGCAACTGTGGATCGTTAGCGGGCGTTGGTGTCAGATGCAACCTCGGGTGAAGAGAAGCGAGGGGAAGAAGATATGATCCTGGGATTGTACGTCGAATGGCGTTTAGTTCATGTGGAAAAGAACAGGGAAACAAGGACAAGCCTAGATACTCTGAAAGAAATACAGGTTTGGTCAGCCTTATGATTCTGATCAAGCGAGACATTCTTGTCAATCAAGTGGTAAATTTGGTGAAATGATACAAGCCATCAAATCCTTCCACTAACCTCGGTAGGAAAGACACACATTGCACGATTCAGGTAAAGACCACCCATTCGCGGCTGATTTCCCAATTACACGTCAACCGTACCTCACAACGCCCGTTAGGACCCGCGGGAGAAAAAAAAAGAGACAACGCCACAAGGAATCTGCTGATGCTGCCTCGGAGCTGAACATCCACTTGAGCATTCCATCGTGTCTGTACGTAATAGGGGGGCTCGAGCTAAGCTAGACACATCGAAGCCCCTACTTCCGAGCCAATCCCCGCGCGAGATTCCCCATGGGATTAAATAGTGGAGACGCAAATCTGATGGTGAGACGTGCTCACGAGAATAATTCGCACCAACGGGCAATACGGAGGTACGCCATTGACTGGTTCTAATGAGGCTCTGTAATGGTTTACATAAATAATTGGTATTGGTATTTCCGGATACAGCAGGTAGGATGGACACTAGACTATATGAGTCGATACTATCGACAGTGACAAGCCGCGAAGGATTTAGATGATGATCCGGATCCCCGGTAGCCAGACAGACCAGACAAGGAATTTACGACGCCATCCAATCCTGTTCACATCCACGTGTCATTTCCCAGGGGATATCGTTTGGCGTCCAATCGATCTAAAAGAAAGACAGAAAAAGTGCATCTGATAAAAAGAGCCGCATTTGACTCTTAAATGATCGACATTGTCCAAGCTTCTAGAAATTCCACGTGGAAAAAAGCCTCAACCTCACATCCTGCAACTGTAACATCGCTGGAATTTCTCCTCTTCTCGCTTCTGTTCCCCAAACTTCCGAGTCTCCATGCATCGGAAGAACCAAGCCAATTGGGGCAAATGTCCAGCTAGCTCACAACACTCACTCTTTCTTCTCCAGTTTCTAGATCCACTTCTGCCCATGGAGAAAATGTGCCACGCCGAAGAACCGCCGTGATAGTTACAAGCTACTGTACAGAACCTGGGGTGCATGGGTCAATTTACCCCAGCTCCTTGTCCACAGGAAAAGATGATGTTCTAACCGAGGGGGCAATGCTCCATCTCTGCCGATCCTATATATGCAGGCCCAAATGCAACAAAAAACCATGTCTGACATTCCTGATGCACGCGCCGCAAGGCATTCCATTCCTTTTTAATTAATACTTTCCACTCGTTTTCAACCATGTTCGGCAAAGGAAAAACTTCCTCGTCCGACAATGGTAGCAAAGACGAGATAGTTTTGTTACCTGTCCAATCCAAAGCCGGCATTCTCCGCGTCACAGAAATCGAGACAAAAGTCCACGATCCAGAAGGTCACCAGATCCCCGTCGTACAAGATGCTTCAACTACATTCGACCTCCCCGATAACCATCCCAACAAGAATGCCATCGAGGTACTATGGCTACCCCGCGGCTCGCACAGCTCCGACGATACCGGCGAGAAAGTGCGTCGTGCGCTGAATAATGAAAAGGACATGACTATCCTGGGATGCTGCAAGCAATTCCCCAAAGCGATCTTTTGGTCGTTGCTTCTGTTCTTGACTGTTGTTATGGAGGGGTATGATAAGAGTCTTGTTGCGGGGTTTGTAGCATTTCCTGCCTTCAGAAGACGCTATGGTGAAGTCTTTGAGACGCCGAATGGACCCATTTATGAGATTTCGCCGCTTTGGCAGACTGCGATGCAGGTTTCTGCTATTGCGTGTGAGGTTATTGGTCTGCTGTTGCATGGTTGGATTACATACAGTATCGGGTACAAGAAGATGATGCTTATCAGTCTGGCTTGGATGTGCATTGCTGTCTTTCCAGCCTTCTTTGCGCATAACATTGGTGTTTTGGTTGCTTCCCAAGCTCTTTGTGGTAAGTAACATCACTTTCACCTTTATGATAACTTCCTTACTGACCATCACTAGGTATCTCATGGGGTGTCATCCAAACTTTGGCTGCTACATACGCCGCCGAAGTCGTACCCTCCGCCATCCGAGCTTGTCTTCTCAGCAACGTCAATATGTGCTGGGTCATCGGTCAACTTCTCGGTACCGGTATCCTCCGATCCCTTGTTCACAACGACTCTGAATGGTCCTACCGTATCCCCTTCGCCCTTCAATGGGCCTTTGCCATCCCTCTTCTCATCGGTATCTGTTTCGCCCCCGAGAGTCCCTGGTGGCTTATCCGTCGTGAGCGCAAGGTTGAGGCTAGACATGCCCTTCAACGTCTCACCAAGCAATCCCAGCTTGATATTGACGACACCATCGCTGTCATGGAACATACCAACCGTATCGAGCGCAAGCTTAACTATGGTGGTTCATCTTATATGGATCTCTTCAAGGGCGCGAATCTTCGTCGTACAGAGATTTCCTGCATGGTTTGGTCTGTCCAGGCTCTTTGTGGTTGGATCTTGACTGGTTATGCCCCGTACTTCCTCGAACAGGCTGGCTTTGACTCTTCTCATTCGTTCAGCTTGTCCACTGGCATGTACGGTATGGCTCTAGTGGGAGGCATTATCTCTTGGTTCTTGCTCTCTCACATCGGTCGTCGAAAGCTATACCTTACTGGTCTTGCCGCTGCTGTAGTTATGCTTACTGCCGGTGGTGTCCTCTCTGTCGTCCTCGACGGCAAGAAGGGTCTTAACTGGTCCCTTGGTGCTATCCTCATCACCACCACCTTCCTCTACAACCTCAGCATCGGTCCAACATGCTACGTTATTGTCGCCGAGATCCCCTCCACACGTCTGCGCGTTAAGACCATCGCTCTGGCCCGCGTCGTCTACAACGTCTTCATGATCATCAACAACGTGATCGTCCCGCAGATGCTCAACCCTACAGCGTGGAATATGCAGGGAAAGTCCTGTTTCATCTACGCTGCCACTGCTCTCCTTTGTTTTCTGTATTGTTATTTCCGTCTGCCTGAGACCCAGGGTCTTTCATACCTGGAGCTGGACATGTTGTTTGAGAAGGGCGCGCCGACGGCCAAGTTTAAGGAGTTGCAGCAGAGACTTGCTAACTCTGCTTACTTGACTGTTGACAGGGCGGAGCGTATGAGGAATGCTTGGCATGGATGGCTCACTTATTCTTAACATTCTTTACTGTTGATAGTTACTTCCTGAAAGGAATATCAATCTCTATCTCATTCATTCTTCCATCAAACTTCAATCGTGTGCAAAGTACCCGCGATGCCATATTAATGCGAGTTGAAGTGATTCAATTACCAATACGTATATGTAGTAGTCTAGCTACGATCCTGGGCCTGCCAGTCGGTGGCCAGCACCCATTCCGAACAGTGATATCAATCCGGTACCAGCAGACTGACCTAATCACTGCTCAGAGGATCCAATACAGTCCACTAAGATATTAAAGCAACCATCTAGTTGTCGCACTCAGCTGCAGCATCATCCTGACCTGCACCGGCTGCACCTCCTGTCAAGCTTCCAAGGAGGTTATCCAAGATACCACGCTTAGCCTTGGCCTTGCAGGCAGCGTTGTCGTTTGCGTTTCCACCAGCCTTGGCGCCATCTTGAGCATTGTTACCGTCCTGAGCAGCGTCGTCCCCAGCATTGTCACCTGCTGCTGCATCATCTCCATTGGCAGCGCCTTCATCTGCGTTGTTGTTGTTGTCCTTTCCAGCGTTACCTGCTGCATCCTCGCCGTTGTTGGCATTGCCACCATCAGCAGCATTGTCATTTCCAGCAGCATTATCGTTACCAGCAGCATCGTCATTGTTTGCAGCGTCATCCTTGTTACCGCCTGCATTGTCGTTACCATTGTTGGCGTTATCATTACCAGCGTCTTCATTGTTGTCTGCGTTATCGTTCTCGGCATTATCGTTGCCGTTGTCGTTACCGTTACCTCCTTGGTTGCCGTTTCCATTTCCATTTCCATTGTTCTGGTTGTTGTTGTTTCCGTTTCCATTTCCATTATTGTTCTTGTTTCCATTGTTGTTACCGGCATTGCAACCCTGGGGAGCATCAGTCGCCGCAGCATCCGCAGTAGTAGTAGCAGCCGCCGTCTCGTTAGCGGCTCCGGTCTCAACTACAGCGGTAGTCTCGGCAGCACCAGCATCTTGGGTGGCGTTGGCAGCGTCAGTCTGAGCCTCGGTGGCAGCGGCATCAGTCTGGGTTTCAGTGGCAAGAGTCTCGGTGGCGGTTTGGTCAGCGCCGCCGTTCTGGTTGCCATTGTTGTCTCCCATGTTCTGGTCGTTGCCGTTGCCGTTGCCGTTATTATTATTCTGCTCGTCTTCATTCTGATCGTCGCCCTGGTTGTCGTTCTGAGCGTCGTCCTGGTTGTTTCCTTGGTTTCCATTGTTCTGGTTACCCTGTCCATTGCCCTGACCATCCTGGCCTTGGGCATTGTCCTGTTCCTCCTCGTCTTCTTGATCATTCTGGTTGTCTTGACCTTGATCTCCCTGATCTTGGGCATCGTCTTGGTCGTTCTGATTGTTGTTGTTCTGACCGCCCTGGGCGTTCTGGCCTCGCTTGTGATGGGGCTACACCATTAGTATCGAGCGCTGATAAAGGGTAATCGGTTGTGACTTACCATGCGAGGTTCTATCAGACCCATCAAAGGTGCACCCGAAACGGGAAGAGCTGCAGCAGCCATCAAGGCCTTCTATCATTAGTAATTGGGACGGAGAATGCTGGGCAAAGGTACATACCGCATATTTGCCAGCTTGAGCTGGGCTTGGTCTTCTGTCATTTGACATAGCCTGCGCGGCGAGGATGCCGACGACAACGTTTGAGAAATACATCTTGATTGAATAAAAAAGAAAATCGGGTTGTATGCCTTGAGGATTCGACCGGTCAAAGAATTCAAATTGAAAGACACAGAAAGAAAAAGGAATAAACTGGAAAAAGACTGCACAGCAGTTGAATAGAAGAAAAGAAAGATTGCGTCAAGCAATCTACAAAGTCTGAATGGATGATGAATTGAATAAACAGTTTACTCACAGACAGAAACGACCTTCTTATAGATGCATCTCCATTCCATTACGCAACCTCATACGATCTCAAAATAGATCTACCGAAAAGCTTGTCTGCAAACAACGCTGAGACACAAAACGCCAAGCCTGGTTCGTTTGCAGTATCAGTTTACCCCAGGAAAACGCGTCGCAGTTTTAGAACAGAGAGATCTACAGTTAAGCTTTCCCTTGGCGATTCGAAACCCTGGTGGAGAATTCTGGTCTGGAACTCGGATGAGAAGTGCCCCGTTGTTGGTGGTAGGGATTAGCTGTTTCAGACTTGGTTGAGATGAGGACGCAGAACATAGTGGGTATCAGATTTCTCCCGTATGTGAAACTTGGTTACGCAAGCTTCGATGGTTGAATCCACTGACTATTGATCAAATCAATTGAGCTTTTGCTGCGGCGTTTAAGGTTGAGCGGCATTTCTACAATTGGGACGCCGTGTCATTGGACGAAGCGTTGAGGCTCCCGTATACCGAAACTAAGGAAACACTAGATCCGTGCAGGACCAGCGTTTCAGTACAATGTTACGCTGCAGGGCGGCAAAGTAAATGTCAAGTTATGTTTATTTAGGTGCAGAGGCTCAATTGATCGTTAACTCGTTTATGTGAATGCTTAGTAAAAGAAAGTATTGCAGAAATTCTGGGACGGGTATCGTCAACTACCACTACATCATCAAACCCACTCCAGCGAGTAAACCCAGAGTTATACCAAGCACGCTCACAACACCTCCTCGCGACGGAGCACTGTTATCAATTTCAATAGGGTCATCATCGCCTTCCTCATCATCAGTTCCCGTTTCAGTAGCATTCTTCACATCCTCCTCCTTGTAAATCAATGGTATAGCTGGCACAAAAGTACCAATGCCCCAGTACTCTGCAACTTCAGTCGGGGTCAGGAATATGTCATCCAGGGTAGTTCTAGGCTCATCGGTCGCAGAGGCCAAAGAAATCAACTCGTTTCTGCCGAGTGTTGTACCATCGAATGTACTGATTGGCACCATGCTGTTGCTGCTAAAGACAAGACACATTTCAGAGTAGGTGTACGATTGGGTTGGACCGAGTGTGGAGATACAATGTCCGTAGGCATCGGCCTGGTAGTCACTGCATTTGTTAGATAACGCCAATGGTTAGGGAAGCTTTTAGACTTACGATGGACAGCAAAAAGCAAGTGTCTCAGAAGGGTCTAGGAGTCCAAGCCAGAACTCTTGGGGAGGAAGAGGTCGAAGGGCCCCTCCAATGTCGCCCCACGTAGGAGACGCAAGTGCGCCAGAAGCACTCGACTCATCACCATCATGCTTAAGGGCGCCCACGGTACGCCACCCAGAAGGACAAGCAATACCTGGCGAGTAGTAGACGTATTGGCCCTGCACCCACTCAGTAGTCTGGTGAAACACATCGTCTCTGGCACTTCCGCTGGGAAGGCAATCGCCAAATTTCGTCGCGCCACATGTTGGGACGCCACCGACATGTACAGGATCACTTGCGTTGACGTAAACAATGTGATCTGTTCCTGTCGCGCAGCTCGATGGAGCTGTGAAGGTTGTTGTCAGAGGACCCAAGTTGTGGGCGCTGTATCCAAAGAATTCTGTAGCGGTAGGCATGATGAATGAATAAGACTGAAGACACTGGCAATAGAATCCAGCTGAAGTTGATGGAGATTAAGGCTAAGCGAGGAGGAAACGGAGACTATTTGACGATCCGGGGAAATGCTGCCAAGTCCAGAATTGCCATGCGCGCAAAGCGAGCATTACCTGTTTGAATGTCACTAGACGCGAATATTCTCCTTTACTAATGAGCTGCGCTACGTCAAGCGCGCTTGGCAGCGAGGCGTTTTGCCCCATAGGGTTCTTGGCTGACGAGCTGAGGTCACGTTTTAAGTCCAAGAGCGGATCCTTTCGGTGATTTCTCTATGGGGGACCTATCAATGTAGCTGTTCAGAAGGTTGGTGCCTGAATCATGATGTTATCAAAGGATTGAGTTGCATTTTACCAAGGACGCCAACGGACACAGTCGTTCCCGATGTGGAAAGCTATGCGAACAATACCTAATCTTTCACGCTTCCATACCAGCGGGAAGCTTTAACACTAGATATTATTCGGCGTCACGATCAGATCATTGCAGCTTGGATAAAGCTAAGGCTCGGCTAGCCAATGCAGCTATTATTACAACCCCAGGTAGTTTTATCTTTACTTTTATCTTCATTATAGCTATTACCTTAAAGAGCTTTATTGTTACTTTAATCTTTATTATTACTTTAGTCCTTAAGTTAAGATATATTTACTATTTCTTTATTTTTTAAATGATAAAGTAATTACTATACCTAATATTACCTTACTCTTTTGCTAATAACAGATCTATAAAAAAGCATTATATATTACTTATTAAATAAATATATAATACTTATATTTATTAGTAGGAAATATATATTATATAATATAATTAAAGAGTATAGTATATATTATTTAACTATATATCTTACTAGTTTTTATAAAAATACATTTAACTATTTCATAATAGTTTTATATAATACATTTAATAGCTAATATCTTATGAAGACTTAAAAACCTTTGAATGCCGAAATCTAGTACTTATTATAGCCACAAGGTGGAGAATAGTAGGAAGCGCAAATACACCTGATACAGTAGTGTAAGCGAACCAAAACGAAAAAAAGTCACCTATAGTATCAGACCTATCGCGGGTAAGGAAAGGTGGTACGAATGTTGCAGGGAAGGATAATGGCAGGATGCACCATAACAAGAGTATAATGTGCCATAGGGTTACATGTCCTACTCGGTACTTCTGCAAATTTACCTTTCCTATTATAACAAGTTGAGTTATGAGTAACAGCATCGGCTTCCAGCATATTGAAGCAATCTGAAGGCGGCATAAGCTGGGGAAAAGTTAACAGACGAAATTTACTTCATTGCCGAGTGGGTAAAACCTTTTACATGGATGTTTATTACGCTTAGGTGCGACAAAATGAACAACGAGTAACACGATATCCATAAGAATTACCAGCAGTAGCCACCGGAAGGCTTGGCGTAGGTATCGATATCGATCATGGGTCCAGTGCTGAATCTGGGGACTAAAGCAAGGTGAACTCGAGGCCACGGCTGGCATCTATGGCGTGTTAGAGTTCACATAGCTCATCGCCATTCTGGCCATCTCTCTGTCTGTGCGGTACATACCCTTGTTAGCCGTTTTGATAAAACCCAGGACGGCTCATCCGTATTGTTCTCGGTGGAAATGAATGCTGTATAAGCCTGAACAGAGATATTGTATTAGCCATGTAGCATTTCATAAAGAGCTTCCGTTAGAAATGTTGCATTTACTTACGTTGCCCTTGGAGAGAGCACTTTGACGCGCATTTCTCCACGCTTCCGAAATAGGCCCTATCTCTAGAGAACCCATACCGTGTTCGTCCAAGTCTCGAGCTTTTGACCTGGTAGTTATGGGCTCGAATGGGATTGGGATCCTCATCGGTGAAGGTAGCAGAAAGAGGAGCATAACAAGACTGACTTTCAAAGCGCAATCCAAGGAACAAGCGATGACAATTGGTCGGATAAGGGATCTACCCGATGTGTCCCAAGCATCGAATTGAACACGTGAAGCTGCCCGTGGTGTTGAACAATACTTTTCCAATTGGGTGTACGGGCCTGTAGCTTCAAGGTCTTTCATTAAAATTGTGGCTTTGACCACGATTGCTGCAATAGAAGCCAGGCTAACACTTGTCAACGTCATTGATAGTGTCTTCGCAGTTCGGGCCCAACGTTTCTGCGCGATCAGGAAGGCTTGCGGAATCCACTGGACGATTTGAAATATGAAAAGATAGTGAGAAATATGGGAAATAACATCTGATGCATGACTCTCGTGTACGCTCCAACAGCGAATCTTGTAGTAGGAGTGGTCATCCTTCAGCACAAAAGTAAATGTCTGGAGAGGGATAATCCATGAAAAGATCCACAGCTGGAACGAAGAGTACACCACTGAAGGGATCAGAAGGACCAGAATAAATGGCGGCCTAAATAATCTCAGGCTCCAGAAGTGGATTTTGGAATAAAATGACATCCCCATTGAAATTGTGTAAAAGTTTCTTGAGGTGATGTTGTTGTTATTGGGGGTCAATGCATGTTTGAAGACAGGATGAGGGAAATTAAGGGGGTGAGTATACCCATGCTATTTGTCACGTGAAATGGTTATTTATCATCTGTTGATATACTTGTGAAATGTTGGTTGGCTGGTTACTTGTTGGCTGTTGACACCTGTAGAAATTTCACGCGTCCACAATCCCCGCTTCTTGATTCCATTTTTGGTACAAAATTCAATTTCTCCCAAAATTACCATGGAACTTTGCGATACATGCCGTGCTTTCGACATCCAGGCTTTTGGTCCCGCAAAGTATGTAGTAAGGGGGTACAGGTTGCTTTCAGCTATTAGTGCTGCCGAGTCTGGCTGTCCCTTTTGCTCGCTGCTAATCAAAGCGCGCTTCCCTAAGGGTCGGAAGCAGGGCATTATAGCACTCCTGCTTCAATGGCCACAATGGATCTATTTTCACGCTGATGAGGATTGGAAGTGTGGGCTGGAAATTCAGTGCAACAGCAACAATAACAAC
This sequence comes from Fusarium scirpi, assembly GCA_004367495.1. NCBI lineage: Eukaryota > Fungi > Ascomycota > Sordariomycetes > Hypocreales > Nectriaceae > Fusarium > Fusarium scirpi. The sequence goes on along the minus strand of QHHJ01000181.1, from coordinate 86,184 downwards.
ACCATCTCAAGTCTCGCCAGTCCACTGGGGCTGACCAGATTGTGGGCGGCTAGCGCCCTTGGCGTGCGTCGTCCGTACACCACCCTTTTGAGTCCTCTCGAGATTCTGGCCGATGAAGGTAAGGCAACTAATTCTCAGTTCCAACGCCGACGCGAGCGGTAGTTAACTATGGAGCAGATTCACCTGCGGCAATCAACGGTGATGTGATGGGACGACTGCAAAACGCAGAAACAGGATCCGATGGTCATATACAGATGCTGTCGTTTTGGCTGCAACAGTGTCAAGAAAGCCATGAGGAATGTCGTGTGTCGTTATCAGGATCCCCCTTATTAAATCCAGAAGTGACTGATTTGCCAAATCGGTGTATCGAAGTCAATCTCAACAGTCATGGAGCAAGAACACTCACGCTGAGAGAAACCGGAGGTCGCCGAGGAAAATACATCACACTAACTCATCGATGGATTCAACCAGACACTGCCAACGCCTCTACTCTACAAAGTAACTACTCTGCAAGGCTTCGTGGAGAAACGCTAGATCACCTTCCGCGTCACTTTGAGGATGCTTTCCATCTTGCGTCAAAAATGGGGGTGCCATTCGTATGGATTGACTCACTTTGCATCATCCAAGACAGTGAGCAAGACTGGAAGATAGAGGCCGCAAGGATGGCAAATTATTACCAAAACTCTTTCTTTACCGTCGCTGGCTTCGGCGTCACACGAGAGACAGGGCTTTTCGCCACTTCCCAACAAAAGCCTTCTCCCAATCTTGTCCGACTACCTTACAGAGACCGGGAAGGTGTTCAAAAAGGCTACCTTTATGTACGTCAAGTCGATCAATCAGACGTCAAGGAACAGTATGTCAAGGAAGTTTCGCAATCCGATTTATTAAATCGGGGATGGATCTTCCAAGAATGGATATTAAGCAGACGGGTCATCTGCTATACCAGAACGGCCTGTTTTTATCAGTGCGAGAAGCTCAATCCGCGAACTACGACGTCGAATGACGTCAATTTAAATACTTTGGAAGACAGAGATGCGGATCTGTCTCTCAAAAGCCTTTTTAGACTGGACCCTTCAAGTTTGCAGGAAAGTATCTTTGATAAATGGAGATTTGCTGTTCACACTTATTCTTCTCTATCGCTTACGAAGGCCAATGAGGATAGATTGACAGCACTTGCCGGTATTTCTCAGGAGTTCTCTGTTGCTATCAACCGCTTGGTTGGTCCTGAGTCGTACTGGTTTAGCACCTATCTCTCCGGAACGTGGGCTGGCGATATTATTAGAGGGCTATTATGGGAGATGGATGGTGTTGGCCCAGGTCGAAGGCTAAGTGGAATTCCCACGTGGTCTTGGGCATCAGTCTTACGTCCCGTGTTATGGCAGAAGAACCATCGTCGAACAATGCCAAATGGTTCCCGAGGCACCAAATTGCTTTGCAAGTTCCTCGGTGCCAAGAAAACGTCAATGAATGAACAATTGTCAGCATCCGAAAGCGAACTTACTATTGATGCAAATCTCAAGGGCCAAGTCATCTCGCCTGAACAGTTTGTCACACCACAGTTCAATACACTCGTCATGCAGGGGAAAATACTCAATGTCAGAGTGGGAGGGTTATTCGACTCAGATTCAGATTTGGATATCGCGACCAACATATCTGGATACGAAATAGATCCAAAACACAATTTACAGACAGGGTTTACTGCGATTCCTGGCACAAGAACACGAGAATATTGGAGGAAGATAAGTCTTTCTCAGTTTCCCGAAGTTCTTTCTGGGTGGGCGTCAATTGATGACCCGGTTGCAAGCTCAGAATCTTTGCTACTAGACGTCCGAGCTTTACTGCTTGTGAAAACAACCGTAAATTTCCCGGGTTTCGGCCTTGGGTACTGCTGGACTTCGCACCACGCCTATGATATCCTGTTACTTCGACAGATAGCCGAGGGTTCATCTTCCTTCGAGAGGATCGGAGTCGGTAGGATTTTTGGCTCTGAAGCAGAAGACGAGTTGAAGTTGGTAGACGAAGCAAAGCTATGGTTGGTTTAACGGTGTACACGTACACAGGTATTTGCAATATGATTTATCGATTAATGTACTGCTGTCCTTGGCTTCACGGCCACTGCCTCGCGCGTGAAAAAGCATTCGCTACGCTGAGCCAAAATGGTGTCACTGTCACGTAATGCAGGTCTTTCTGATTCATCAATGGCGTAAAATGAATTGAAATATCATGCTATAGCGACAAACTATCTCCAGCGTGGGATGTTCATTAATATACATAAAAGAAGTTTGGATTGTTCCTATCCGTCATCTCAGCCTCCTCAACGTCACTGACATCGCGCGACACTCTTCCAGCCCTGTTCCGCACACCATACAGGATCCTAGTCAAAATGGTCACGACTACTGAACCACCACAGACACAAAAGACTGTGATCTTGGCCGGGATAAAAGTCGGTGCATCCTTTGCTTGAAACGTCTGAGGTCCAATAATATTGGCAATGGAAAAGCCAACGGCGATAATAGCGTTGGTGGTAACCTTCTTGGTGTAACCTTGAATGTTGGCACCGACCAGTGCGTATATGAGTGCAAGAGGCGCCACGTCAAAGTTGATGAGGTATATACCGGCCAGAGACCCAGCTTGACTATCAGAGTAAAATGACATGAGACCTGCTCCGATGAGAGTTGGGACCAAGAGAAGACAAAGACCCAACCATCTTGGAAAGCCGTAAAGAATAGCAAAAGTGCTAAGAAGTGTCGCACTGACGGAAACAACGCCTGCAGGCATGTTCAACAAAGCCGCCTGTCTTGGGTCGTACCCAAATCCTCGGATCAAGGTAGCAGAAAATGTGGTGATGATACCGGAGGGTATAACAATGAGAACAGTGTTGAGGAAGAGAAGCCAGACTTGCATATCCTTGAGAGCATCCCAGATACCAGCACGGCGGAATACCTTGGCGCTGTGACCGCCCTGGTCCGCCGCCAAGGCTTCTTGAAGTAGAAGCTGCTCATGTTCGCTAAGGAACTTAGCTTCCTTGATACTGGAGGGCATCCAGAAGACGACAAGGAGGCCAATCATGATGTTAAAAGCGCCAACTGACACGAACATGATGCGCCACCCTTGGAAGCTTCCTGTCCTACTACCGTGCTGAGCGGCAAAGGAGATGAGGCCACCGACAGTCTGCCCAATGCCAAGACCACAGTACCAGATACCAGTTCTGGGCGTTGCCTGTTTTCTGGTGTACCATTGAGAAGTAATCATGATAAGAGCAGGAGAAATAACAGCTTCAAACATGCCGAGCAATGTCCTTGCAGCCGTCATTCCTGGAAAGTTTACTGCTGCAGCAGAACAGCAGATAACAGCACCCCAAAGAACAACATTAATTCCCAGAACCTTACTAACAGGGAACTTCTGAATCAGAACTCCCTGCGGAAACTCAGCCACTGCGAATCCGATAAAGAAAGCAGTCGCCATCCATGAAAAGTCGTTGCCTTTGAAGTGGAGGTTTTCGGAGAGACCCATGATGTTGGCATAGTTGATGAGGACTTTGTCGAGGAATTGGAGGAAGTAGCAGACTAGCATCAGTGGGACGAGATGGTAGTCGACTTTGCGGGTTATGGGTTTTAGGGATGCTTCGCTGATTATGTCGGCGACTGAGCCTTTGGTTATGGAGGCGGGTCGGGCGTTGGATTGGGTCTTCTCCATTTCGCTTGAAGCCATCTTGACGGGATGATGACCTTGTTCGGTCGAGTTGACGCTGCAAAGTATGGGTTAGCTGGTGGTTACAGACGATAGCATAGATACACTTACGTTGGAATAAACTTCCCCGGGTTGTTAGGGAAGGCGTTTCTCGGCACTCAATGAGACAATTGGAGTTTTTAATTGGTAGGGGCCGGTACAATTAGCAATGGAATGGTGATACGAGGCTGAACTGAAGCAGCGACCATGAGGCAAGTTAAGTACCCGAACTCGCGATGCCACCCGAGAGGCCAAAAGACCAGAGAGCTAGAAGCTCTTGAGATAAGTCAAGATCTCATGACAATTCGCCTCGGTCGAGACCTGGTAGTAGATACGTCGGTAAACTTTGTCTCGAATGGGCTAGACTGTGATAAGCTGCAACCGTCGGATCGGGCGCATCCAATAAGATTCTCAAGATTACATTGCGGGGATGTTTTGGGTTCAACCCATGACGATAGCGGTCCGCGCGGATTTGTAGATGGGGACGTTCAGCTTCAATTGAGGAGGGGGTTCATCGTTGGCTGGAATGGTTAATGGAGTGCGACAGAAGGATCGCGAATGATAAAGCTGGAAAGGATATTTAGAGTGGCATCAAGACATTGCCAATTGAACAAACGCCTACCATCACCAAACATTCTGCCTATCACCACTCTTGACTAATTGAACCATTGTCTCAAACCCCCTCATTGACCAAATCACAACACCAAATCATCATGCCTGGACGTACTGAAACGTCTCTCTCAATCGGCATCGTAGGCTCCGGCCTAGGTGGTCTTTCCGCTGCCATAGCCCTTCGTCGCGCAGGCCACAACGTCACACTCTACGAACGCTACGACTTCGGTGGTGAAGTCGGCGCCTCTCTATCAGTAGCCTCAAATGGCTCCCGATTCTTAGAAGAATGGGATATCGACATCCCAGCTGCCAAACCCGTTATTCTGCGCAATCTCATCCGGCATGAATACTCTACCGGTGAAGTTCAAGGGACTTATCCGTTGGGAGACTATCGTCAGCGCTTTGGCACTGATTATAATAACTTTCATCGGATTGACTTGCATAACCATCTGAAGGAAGTTGCATTGTCGAAGCATGGAAAAGGCCGACCTGCGGAGCTTAAGACGTGGCACAAAGCTTCTAGCTGCGACACTGAGACGGGGCATATCATTTTTGAGAATGGGGTAGAAGCTACACACGACGCTATAATATGCGCTGATGGTATCCGAAGTGTGATGCGTGAGCAACTCGGTGTTGTCCCACAGTTTGTCCCAAGCACATCTTGCTGCTATCGCTGTATCATTTATGCCGACAAGCTTCAAGAACTCGGGCTAGAAGAATATCTCCACAACGACGCCATCGAGTTCTGGGGAGGCGATTCCAAGACCAAGATCGTTCTCTCAGCATGCAGCGAGAACAATGTCGTCTCATGCTACTGCTTCTATCCCGCTGAGAAGAACGACATCAGAGAGGATGGATGGAACATTTCTACGACTGGAGAGGTTCTTGCATCTACCTTTCCTGGCTTGGACCCCAAGCTCATCAAGCTCTTCCTCAACGCGCAAGATATCAAAATGTGGCGCCTCTACAACCACGACCCATATCCCTACTGGAGCAAGGGTAAATGTACACTGCTTGGAGACGCTGCTCATCCCATGATGCCGGATCAGAGTCAAGGAGCTTGCATGGCTATCGAAGATGCTGGCGCGTTAGGAATTCTGTTCTCGGAGAAGTACTCCGACTTGACTGTGGAGGAGCGACTTAGATTGTATGAACTGGAACGGAAACCACGGGCTACTAGGTTGCAGGAAGCTAGTAAGCGTGCGAGGGAGAACTTGAATGAGAGGATTGGATGGTCGAGTAAGGATACTAAGCCTGGGATGTTGACGATTGATGAGGTTTGCGCTTATGATATGCACGCTCATATCGCTGAACTAGTCAAAGAAGCGAGGTCTTAAGGGTAGTTTGTATAAGCATAGCAATTCAAGCCGTCAACTAGTAAAGAGCTAAACCACCCATCTCCTCATAACGAATTCTAGCCCAATTAACCATCGACTCCGTCTCCCTCCTCTTCCAAACAGTCTCCACCAACTCCCGGCTCTGGTGAACATACCCAAACCCACATGTCCGCTCCATAACCATTAACCTATCCTGCACCACCATTCTCTGCTCTAGAGAATTACACGCACCACCAGCCATGACGAGTGGGAATAGTAAACACGTCTCCAGAGAACTACCGTAACGGATCCTTTGAGCAGAGTCGAGAATGTGCTGTACGCAATCAGATACCTTCTCGGTTAGTGAGTAACCTTCGGTGATTTGGTGAAGACGAAGGCGAAGGGCCCATTCGTAGGCGGTCGTCGCGTGGAGAACGTCGTCGTTTGTTGGATTTAGTGAGGCAACCGCGCCTGCGAGGCCTCCGTAATCGTAAGCCCAGCTATCCAGCAGACCTTGAACTCGTTCTGCCTCTTGACGGAACAATGCTTCTGATTCTTCGTCCACTCTTGTTCCTCTCTTGCTAGCCAGGTTATTCACTCGATCAACCATGTGGAACAGCTCCTTGGGTATCCCGTAGACCGCTGCGTCATCGCCGTTGGCATCTTCGGTCGCTCTTACGGTTGTCTCATCGATCAGTGGGGGCTTGCAAGTACTCGTCGTAGCAGCACTGTCAAGAAAACGTGCGAGCTTGACAAAGAATTTGAAGTGCCCGGCGGCTGAAGTAGAACTCGTCTGAGCTTCAAAGGTGGACAGAAGACGTTTCGCTCCTTGTAGGTGGAGTTTCCAGCCAGTTGACGTGCCATCAAATAGTTCTGACATGCAGAGTAAAAGACACGAAACCAAGGCGATATCAACAGAGCTAGAGTCAACAGTTGGAAGTAAATTGGCTAGAGACTTGGCCGCTTGTCCTTTGTGGAACAATGCTCGATCTCGCATATCCGGCTGAATCTTCTGCCAATGTGTCGCACTCAATGCAAGTACACAATGGAGGATGAGTTGGTTTGATGCGGCCATGGGCACGATATAACTTGTGTAAGGGTTTGAAGCAGTGTTTGGATGCCGTGATAACACGAACGCAACGATTGTGGAGTAGTGATTAAGTAACGCCTTGTCATGCGGAGATGTCATATCCGGAAGCAAGCTGGGTGTATATAAACTGAGAGATGTTGTTGGTGGGCTCTCTGCAGCTGCAGGTGTATCCGGTAGGATGTCAAGCCATGCTGAGTCCGGCGAAAGATCCCAGGACAGATCTTGGAGCGGGGCAGCCATATCATCGGTAGCGATGGCATTTGACATCTGACAGAGTAAGTCCGCGATGCTGAGGTCCAGAGTTGATTGGGCTGAGTCGATTGAGTGGCATGGACTTTGGGATTGGTCTGATGATAGTTCAATGACTTGGTCCGCATTCAACCACGATTCACTGGTCCAGCTATTGAGTCTTCCTCTGCTCTGTCTTTCCGTTGGCCATGTGCAACCCAGACACAGCCTTTGACAATCACCGCAGTGAGGCTTCCTATAATCTATGAGTCTGGTCCCATGAGGCGTGGTGTGTCGACTAACCTCTCATCGCACTTCTTCTTGCGTCTCTTGCATGTCAAACAACCTGTCTGAACCCTTCGGATCCTAGCCTTTGGCTGCTGAAGCGCGACGTCCTGCGCCTCCGTAAAACCCTTGGGTCGACATGGCAGACTCAGTCGCGTACAGCGATCGCAAGGAATTCCTCCTCTACATCTCTGCTTGATGTCGGCGCATCGAAAACAAACGTCGGTGGAGGCCATCTTGGATGAATTGACTTGGGAGAAAAGCTGGGGTAGTGGAAGCGGTTATGGGGTCTGTCGGATGTCGGTTCCGTAGGTTAGTTATCTTGATACAGAGTGGGCTAGGCTGTGAAGAGTTAGTGAGTGCCCGTCATATCGGGCGCTATCGAGAACCAAGAAGCGGGGTAGATAGCACTGTAACTTTAGGGACCGAGATCGCAATTGACGGTCCATCTGAGGGAGGAGCTGACACTACCATTACTTTGTTTCAGCAAGTGCTTTAATAGAGCAACATTTAAGACTGTCATATAGGTCCCCTTCTCAATTGTTAAACACAACTCAATTACATCAGATCTATGTGACTACGAAGAATGAAGCGCGTCCCGAATCGCAGTAGCTGTCTGCAAAATAAACTCCCTCGCCTGCCAAAGATCCTTATCCATATGCATAAACGGATGCGGCACGCCCGGAAACCTCTTCATAGTAACCTCATTCCCATGCTCAATCAACTTCATACCATAAGCCTCGCCTTCATCCCTCAAAGGATCTGCGCCAGCTGTGTAAATGACTGTTTTTGCCAAATTGCTAAAGTCATCAGCCTTAAAAAGATTGGCATAAATCTCTGGTATCTTCTTGCGTCGGCTGGCAATTTCCTCTGGGCTTGACCCGAGGGAACTCCATTTCAGCTTGTCAAACCATGCCAATCTTCCCCAATTGAGTGTAGGTGCATGTTCGTTCTCTTGCATTGATGGAAAAGGTGAGTCTGATGCGCTGGAGTATTTACTCAGGTCATCGATCACTGGTGTGCCAACCGCGACGAGCTTGAGAGGAATACCGGCATCGCGAGCCATATGCGCAAGAGCCAGACTGATAAATCCACCAGCAGACACACCACCGACGGATATCCTCTCCGGATCGATGCTGAATCTCTCAGCGCCTTTTTCGTAGATGTACTTGAGAGCCGCAAAGCTATCGGTTATACCGCAAGGAAACGCATTCTCGGGTACAAGACGATACGCCACATCGATAACCACAACACCAGCGACTTTGCAGATATGCTTGCAGATATGGCTCTCCGTATCAAGATCGCCCAGACCCCAGCCTCCACCGTGGTAATCGATATGAACAGGCCACGGGCCAGCGGTATCAGGTTCGTAGACTCTGACATCAAGAGTGATGTCCTCGTGAGTTACGATCTGAGCGTCATATTCACGAGCGACATCTGGCGCTGGGCCGGTGCCGTAGGAATAGAGGACGGAGTATTTGGATCGTAGGATGCCGAGGTCGATTGGTTTGAGGGGTGTGTTTGCGACGTTATCGTTGTAGAGCTTTTCGAAGACGGGGTCGAGCTTGCCTTTCATGGAGGGGTGGACGGGCTGGAGGGCCTCGTGTTTGTGGTCTTGTGTCATGGTTGTTGCTGGCTGATGGTGCAATTGAAGAAGGTCAATGGTGAGACAAGTTGTATATCGAGTGAGTCTGGTATTCGCATTAATTACTCTTCATTAATGCTTGAATCTATCGCTCAATTTTATTACACTGATCACAATTGCTCATACCGCGGAGCACCCCGCTATCTTTACAGAGAGCGGAATTTCTGGTTGGCGCCACTAAATGTTTTCCGACGGTTGCATGATTAGCGCTGATTTCCGACGGGGTCGCCTGCCATTTCCCCTCTCGGGCGCTGGAATGAACCGCTGTGCTGGGACGCGCTATCTCATCAGGGCATCATGACTTGGGGCAGTCGTCAGCATTGTTATCTCACTGAGATTCAAACCATCGGGACATGATATTATATTGTATTCGTACTCCTTGAGTCTCGGTTGAGAATACTGTTATTTGTTATTCTCTCTCAATACGGTCAAACGAAACCATCCACAGACTCGTACCTTGCTCAAGCCCCGACCCATCATAATGTCCAAAGACCGCAAACCAGTCCTGATAATCGGCGCAGGAGTTGTCGGCCTGGTCCTAGCTCACGGGCTTAAAAAGGTACCATTCACCAAATAGCCCTACAAAGACCTGACTAAGACTTCATAGCTTGGCATCCCGTTTAAAATCTACGAACGCGACAGCCATATCAGCTCTCGTGGACAAGGCTGGGCCATAACTCTTCACTGGGTTCTTCCTTTCCTCCGAGAACTCTTATCAGACGATACTTTTAAGGGCATCGAATCAGTCCAGGTTGATCCCGAAGCAGATCGTCAAGGTCTTGGAAAGTTTGTCTTTATCAACCTTGAGACTCTTGAGCCCAAGTTTCTTATTCCACCTGGCGACCGACGTCGAGTCAATAGAGAAAAACTGAGGAAGGTCCTTATGAAGGATGTAGCTGAACATGTCACATGGAATAAGCGTCTTTCCTCTATTCGAGAACATGACGATCAGGTTATAGCGACATTCGAGGACGGAACGCAAGCCGAAGGTTCCCTAATCGTCGGTGTCGAAGGCAGCAACTCAAGTACGAGGAAACATTTGGTACCTCATTCCTATCGAAATATCCGACTACCAATACGTTTTACTGGTGCTGCTCTAGATCTCACACCAGAGCAGGTAAAGCCGCTGAAGGATATCGACCCTCTACTCTTCCAAGGCTGCCATCCGGTGACAGGAACATTCTTCTGGTTCAGTATGCTGGAAACACCACAAGTCAACGACACTGCTGGAACAGATAACGAACACTATCGAGTTCAAGTCATGATATCATGGCCTATGAAGACAGAAGAGGATGAGGTCAAGTCTACAAATGCAGAACGTTTGGCATATATGAAGCAACGAGCAACAGAGTTCAATCCCGTGCTACGCGACGTCGTACACGCAATTCCTGAGGGGTCAGAGGTAATCGAAATCGCCCTTCAGGATTGGCCATGCCCACCTTGGGACAACCGTAACGGAAGAATCACGCTTGCTGGCGACGCTGCGCATGCGATGACTATGTATCGGGGAGAGGCCGCAAATCATGGTATTCTGGACGCGTATAGGCTAAGCAAGGGTCTAGAAGCAGTCTATCACCAAGGTAAAGATTTGAAACAGGCTATTGATGATTATGAAACGGAGTTAAGGGAGAGAACCAGTGTTGCTGTGTTATTGAGTCGGCAGGCTTGCTTGGATGCACATGATTGGGATGGGTTGAATGAGAATTCTGCTGTGTTGAAGAAGAGAGCTATCGCCGGTGTCTAGGTATCCTCTTCTAATTTAGGCACGTCATTAATCTCGGCAAACTTGATTGTGGTGACGTCATTGAGTACATGTTATCGATAAATCGAAGAGCTTTCGTCTCAGCAATGTGTCGCTTTTGTAAATGTTCTTTCTGTGATATTTTGCTGCAATGCTGACGTCTAACTGTGCTACAATTTATTTTACCGAATTGATTGTTACTATCGTTCCACCACGCACATATATAAGAGAAAACCAAGATAGATTTATAGTATCATTTTATAACTTTATTAGACATACCTTAGGAAAGATAAAAAGGTCTTCTTAACTCTATAAAGTCATCATCAGTTTAATTAATGTCATAACACAGGGTAGGAAGCAAGCCACTTGTGGCGGTATCATGTGGCTGTGCGTAGAAGTGGATCAATGTGGCCAGACTTCTTGGGAAAACGCTAAGCACCACTGCGTACTGTCTGCGACGTAAACCTTCCATAGCATCAATCACTCCGAACCTATGCGACGTGTGCTAACAGCCCGAACCGCCAGGTTCTATGACCAGTTGGATCAATTGCCTCTCTTGGTCAAAAGATGATACAATTGGCACAGCATGACCAGGTGGACAGTTGAGCGCTGGTTACCGACGCGGCTACAGAACAATTGCGACGCGTCGAGTGCGCGGTAGGGATATTTACCATCGCGCTAATCAATTACTGTTCAGCCCCGCTGCAACCGTCGCAAATTTATCTTTCCGACGGGGATCGTACTACGCTAGAGCAAAACAGGAATAGAGTCACTCGGCGTTGAAGCTCGCATCCGCCGTTGTCATTGTAGGTTCTAGCAACTGGGTGCTAAAATATCGCTGTCTCAACTATTTGAACCTGATTTGTAGTACGTCTCAGTCTTATCTCTTCCATTAAGCAAATTACCTTGTTCCTAAATTATTTTCGAATCATGCCTTCAGCATACCCCAAACCAATTTTACCACCCTCCCTTATTGCCGTGACAGGAGCCAACGGCTTTATAGCCCAGCACTGTATCACACTTCTCTTGTCAGAAGGCTACAGAGTTGTGGGCACCGTCCGTTCGGCTTCAAAAGCCAAACAAGTCTTGAACCTCCATGGACGAGATCCCAGCCTTTCTGTGAAAGTGGTTGAAGACATCACTTCAATCGACTCATATCTCTCAGCGTTCGGCTCAACCCGGCCAGACGCCATACTACACCTTGCCGCACCATTCAACTATGATGCCACTGATCTGGAGAACGACCTTATGATACCTGCTGTTAAAGGCTCAACGGCTATTCTCAATGCAGCTAAACAACTCGGCGGCGTGAAACGTATCGTCCATACCAATTCGTTTGCTGGTATCTACGATGCGTCAAAGGGACTTCAGCCCGAGAAGGTATATACTGCCAAGGACTGGTCGCCATTAACCTATGAAGACGGTGTCAATGCCCCTGCTGCTGCGATAGCATACCGAGCCAGTAAAACGGTAGCGGAGAAAGTGGCATGGAAGTGGATGGATGATAATCCTTCAGTGCAGTTCGATCTCGTCGGCCTAAATCCAGCCATGGTATTCGGACCATTTTTACAAGGCGCAGTCCCGAACTCTCCAAAAGAACTCAATACATCCAATCAGATCGTATACGGCATCGTCTCAGCTGGCCAAGACAGTTCTATCCCACCCACTCGAGGCCCAGTCTGGGTCAGCGTCCAAGATGTTGCACTGGCGCATCTGAGGGCAATTCAAGTTCCTGAAGCTGGCGGAGAGCGATATCTTCTAGCCGCTGGGATATACTGCAACCAGGAGATCGCTGATGTTGCGAGACAAATTGCTGGGAAGAATAAGAGCAAGATCCCTATTGGGAGTCCTGGGTTGAGAGAGGCTGACACTCATTTTGGTGTTGATGCTAGTGAGACTGAGAATGCTTTGGGGATCAAGTGGCAATCGCTTGAGGATATGTTATCGGGATTACTGCCTCAGCTGTTTGAGATTGAGAGTAGAGACCAGTGAAGCTGTTAGCTATGTCATAAGTTACAATAACACAAATATTTACATCGCTCGGTGCTCTTCTTTCAAGAAGCTATAGCCTTCCTTGTCAACAATAACATACCGCTTCTTTCTCGATTATTGTCGCATTGCCTTTCAGATGTAAGCTATCGGCTTCCACGACCCGGATAAACGTAGGCTTGTTATCTAGGCCCCATCAGATAACTCTATCTAAGTGGTCCTTGGCTATTCCCACCTTCCTAACATGGCTTATCTACCCTATCTATAGCCGGGATTATACCTGGATAGTCCGTACCTGTTCCATTGAAACCACCACTTTCAACTTGGCATTCAGAAACCTACGCCTAGACAGGCATATGATCAACTGCAATAAAATAGCTCGATATAGTGTTATGTAACAGAATCTTCATGTTTGGTAGATCCGATATCGCAGACATGGATTATAGCATTGGCATTCGGTGACCGACTCCTCAGGATAATCATAGACAAGGTTACCCTTAACAAAGTTACACTTTTGAAGCATCGCGGCTTCAATGCTTTTTTACCCCGCCCCGAGATAAGCCTTTGCACAAGGCATAAAAAGCATCGCCTGGTTTTTGACCCTCCCAATTCACATAAGCCGTTCTCTGTATAGCTTCTTGTTCACGATGCTGCTCATAGCTTTACTAGGTCTGACCACCTCAGCCGTGGCAGAGGGTTTACGTCCCCACGGCATATCATTAAGTCTCAAAGGGATTGACTATTTCGTGTCGTCTTTGCCAGAAACAAAGCTACCTTCCGGCCTTCGCCCGTCAGCTGGGACTGGTGACCCCTTCGCCTTTACGCCTGTTACAGTGGTCGGAAACACCACACAAGATAAGCTTAACACTGTCTTCTCCGATTGGAAGCAGAAGGATGACGTGTGGCAACCTGGGTTCTTGGATAAAGTGATCGTCAAGAGCTCTGCAGACTGCAAATCAGGAACCGACACCTTCCATGATGGAATTGAATCCGCGGTTTCTTGCGCCGACGAGTCGTTCAAGACTCCCCCGGGGCCATATTTCTTGAACACACATAGTGGGCAGCTCCATAGAGTATACCGACTTTATGATGACTTCTCAGGGACTTTCGCCGAGTCACTTCTTCACCTGCCGGACGGAAAATTCCAAACTCTCTCAGCACACATGTCCAGCAGCGCTTCTCTTACCGTTGGAGTTCCATCGCGCCTCTATTACACACGTACCAAGGATCAGCCATTAGCAGGCGTTCGTATCGCAGTCAAGGACCTATTCGATATTGAAGGAGTCAAAAGCTCTCGAGGAAACCGTGCGTGGTATAACCTTTACCCCCCAGCCAACAAAACAGCACCAGCTATTCAGAATTTGATTGACGCTGGAGCTGTCATCGTCGGAACGCAGAAGCTTTCTCAGTTCGCCAATGGAGAGAATCCTACAGCAGACTGGGTCTCTTATTCTGCGCCATTCAATCCTCGCGGAGATGGCTACCAAGGTCCTTCTTCATCGTCATCAGGCGCAGGAGCTTCCGTGGCCTCTTACCCATGGTTAGATATTGCTGTTGGAAGTGACACGGGAGGCTCTATTCGTGGACCTGCTGGTGTTACTGGAGTCTTTGGCAACAGACCTACACACAATCTCGTCAGTCTTGATAATGCGATGCCGTTGTCGCCGGCTATGGATACAGCGGGGTTTCTTACTCGTGATCCGGAGCTTTGGGGATTGGCTCAAGCCGCTATGTACGGCGACAACTACACGGCCTTTGCCGAAGAGGATGTCAAGTACCCACAGGTCATATATACTCTGGGATTTCCTGACAACAGCACGCCTAACGGTGGTATACTACATCGTTTCGCAAATGACCTCGCGGACTTTCTCGCTACAAATGTTACCGAGTATGATCTAGATCAAAGCTGGGCTTCGACAGCTCCAGAGCCTGTTCGAGATCTTCCCTTAAGCGACTTTCTCAACACGACCTATCCTGCGCTCATTACAAAACAGCAGATTGCATTGGTCAAGGAGCCATTCTTCAGAGACTATGCCGGTAAGTTTCAGTAACCAGAATTAAGTACGAACAATGACTGATAAACAACCAGCCGTGAATGAAGGTCGACAGCCGTACATCAACCCGGCTCCCAGCGTGCGTTGGGCCTGGGGCGAGAGCCAACCAGACTCCATCCTTGACGATGCCCTGAAGAACAAGACGATCTTCATGGACTGGTTCAACGAGCAAGTTCTTCCAAAAGACGAGGACCCCCAAAAGTGTTCCACTCGAATTCTCCTTCACACTGAAAGCACTGGAAGCTTTGGACGACGCGACATTTACAAGGATCCTCCCAGGGTTCCATTCGGTTGGTCTCTCAGCAAGCTGTCCATCTTCAGCGAAGCGCCGGATAGCGTTTATCCTCTTGGAGAGGTTTCAGGATTTAGCAATATTACCCGTCATGAGGAGAAGCTACCTGTCACTGTGGATATTATGGTAGCTCGGGGCTGTGACGGTCTTATCCCTAGGCTAGCTCAACATCTGGTGGCGCATGGCATTTTGGAGGTGCCAAAGACTGGGAGGAGTCTTTCGGGAGGATCTGTGTTATTCTAGTTGAGAGATAAAGTATTGCAGAAATATAAGACTCATTCATATGCTTGAGAATTAAAGTAATTATTGAAGTATTTCTACAAAGGAATAATTTTGTACTTATTGAAAGCTTAACATAACTTCATACGCTTCTTCCATCATCAGACTTGGTCGGACACGCCAACTCTCTTAAACTTTCTGAATCCTCTGTCTTGGTGCCTAACATCGTCCTGCTCTTACTCCTTCTCTGTTCCCTTTGCTCGTCACCCCAAGTCGGCTCGTTCAATCGTGTCTTCTGTACCCAAAGGCCTCTTTCTTCTAGCAGTGCTTTGCAAGCCGCCTTACTGGTGACTGCATAAATGACAGCGTTCCAGAAACCTTGAAGTGGAAGAACCGTCGCGCTCATGAACTGCAATGGCTTGCTGACCTGATCCGGATGGATATGCGAGTACATTCGGTTGGCGCTAGAGGGAATCCATGTAGTCAGGATGACGACAAAGAAAAGCATGGCGACCTTGGTATAAGCCCATGCTGCTTTGTAGACATCGTTTCTCGGTCGGACGGTTGGTCGGGGGTTGTTTGGTTGTGGATTCGCAGCTACACTTGCTCGAGTGTCTTCGCGGTCGATCGTTGGCTTGTGGACGCGAACAGAGGCTTGATGACCCAGGTTCTGGAGCTGAACTGCCTCTGGTTGATGGATCGACTCGCGTACGATAGTGACTTCGGTTGTCTTGACATAATTGATCGAACTTTGGTTGCCGTATGAGAGACCTCCCGACCCAGAACCTGATCCTTGGGCTTTTAGAAGTTGTTGACGCTTGCGATAAATCGTGCCACCGGATCGGACGTAGATTCCTAGAGTAATTGTAATGACAACCCTGTCGCTGTATTAGCATTTTTCTTGACAGGTGACGAAACGTTTAGCCTTACCAGATCGGACCATAGAATGTCGCAATACGCAATATGTCATACTCAGGTGTGATCCAGCACCATTGAACAGCACTACCATAAACGCGAACGCCATCCCCATTCTTGATGAAGAAAAAGATAAATGCTGGTAGAAAGGGAATCCCGTAACAGAGTGCTAAGTATGGCAGCTCCATCTTGCGCAGTCGCTGTGCGTCGAAGCGGTGGTAGAAGGCGAGATAAACATTGACAGCCATAGCCAAAGTCCACATTGCATCCGCGCCCACAAATCTACAACATGTCAACGAAAGATGGGGGAGCAGTAGAGGGATGTACGTACGTGTGAAGGAGAAAGGCTTGCGTCTGACAGCCCGGTCCATTTGGGTGTTTGACAAATGAATCGGCCATGATAAAGCAAATACTGGCCATGATATTGCCGAATGAGGCGTAAAAGACCAGTCGGTTGATGGGTTTGTGGAAGGCATCGCAGAGAAGGAATGTGGTAATGATGAACAAACAGCCTACTATTGACAGAACCGAGCAGACTTGTTGGATGACAGTGATGACTCTAACGTCACCGAGAGAGAGACCAGATGTTAGCATTCTGGATAGCAACATCTTGGCTAGCCGGTATCAACAAAACTTCGAGAGAAAGCGACTGCGTCCCTAAAAGGATTGTCAAGTCGTGAAACGTATTATCCATGGTCTTTATGAGTTATTAAAATACAGGCCTCCTTTCATGCAGATTCGATCTGCAACAGGGGAACAGCCAACAGTGGATCATGATCTTCAACCGGAAGCAAGCCGTTGACGATCCTCTACCGAGACAAGTTTAGAAACAGAGTCAATGGTACGAATGCTGATTGGTATGAATCAAGAAGTTGGGGATCTTCAGGGGATGAAAGTCCAACAGATGCTTCATTTAGTTTAGCCTTCGGGATATGAAGCAGTCGTCACTGTGAGAAGCTAGTGTGGAACAAGAAGGCAGCCTACGCCTTGTGGAGACGCGTCTCGGCTCTTCTTTTGAGGCTGACATATGCATATTCTCGAGACCCAATGACATTCTCGGTTTCGTATCGTATTGTCCCCTGGTTACGCGAAAGTAATGTCCAACAGGCTGGAATCCAGGTGATCTACATGTTAGTGCATCCTTTGTTGCGTATTGCTTGCATATTATTCGACCTAGAACTGCTTTATTTCGTTAGGCCGGTGATCTGCAAGGCTTATTTCAATGTGACAGGCATTGGTTCGAGTTAGGACCTTTTTCTCCAGGGCTGACGGTTGGGGCTCCATCGCGCTTGTACCTTCCTGTCAGATTTGACGCTTTGGAAGCTGGTTTCTCCATTACTCGATGGTCTCAAAAGAATAACATTCAGTCTTGCTGCATATTTAGCCATTTCCATATCACTCTTGACTCTTTCGATGTTAGATTATTCTCACTGCGATTACCCTCTGGTTGTACTTTTCTTCCTTTTGCGAGAGTTCATCAAGCTGTCGCATGACTCGCGCTGACTCGTGCACCAACGCCATGTAACTGTGGCAGCCCGTAGCGCGTTTGAGTCTCATCAATCTTTACCTTTGGCAGGTTAATAAATGATTGACAAGCCACATACGCTATACCTCTTAGTGTTTATTACTTGATATTAATCAGGCTCTGCTAATGAGCTATTGCAATTTTGCAGACCAATATTTCTTTCAATTATTATTCGTAATTGCTAACTGATCAATATTCTGTTCTAGGGATGATGCCCTGGAGCAACAATGTCTAGAACGGAGCGAGACTGTCGGATTAGGTAGGTTGAAGAGAAATCAGGATACAAAATTCAAGTGAGGATGTCATAAGGATTAGGCTGTGCCACTCTGAGTTTAAGCCCGTCAAAGGTCTAATTACTTCATTGAATAGACCCTTGTTTCTTGTTTATTTTCCAAGCCAATTGCTTGTTTTCCCTGCGCTGTGATACGGTGTACAGCCAGCTTGGTGCCACACCAGCCGAACTCCTTACTCCTGCCCTTTTAAAACTGCTCATAGCGACAAGAGGCCTGGATCCCTGTTACGCGAATAGCCTAGGCTCGCAAAAGATAACACAGGTTCAACCGCAGACTACTTTACCCTCGAAATGTCAAGGTCTTCCAACAATGGGAGGCACCATCGCTTATGGCAACTACCCCGCAGTTAGACCGAATGAGGTGCTGACAGGAGTGCATATTACTTAGGGCATTTTTTCTTCTCTTTCTTCTTTTTTTTAGGGTAAATATCAGCACATCTTGATTCCAAAATATGCAGTCATTTCCATTTTTATCCACATAAGCATAAACGCCACTATGAAATCAGGCTGCGATGTTAACGAGTGATACTTATACTGAGGTATTTAGATAAAGATCTTTCGTTGATTAATGCAATGCAGAACGAACAAAAATGAGACTAATTAACACGAAAACGCTCAAACTGCAAGAATTCATTGGCAAGGTCCCTCCATATGCCATCCTCTCTCACACTTGGGGCGGTCGCGAAACAACCTTGCAGGAGTTCCAAAACCAAAGTTACAGAAAAGGAAGCAGAGAGATTGCCAAGATATTCGCTACATGTCGTCAAGCCCGATCCCAAGGGCTCGATTATGCCTGGGTGGATACATGCTCTATCGACAAGACTAGCAGCACAGAGCTGGGGGAGGCCATCAACTCCATGTTCAAGTGGTACCGTGACGCGGCTGTCTGCTATGCGTTCTTGGAAGACGTATCAACAAAGCAGCCTGCTAAGCCTAAACGAAGATGCAGGCCAACATCGGGAGGTATTGGTTTAACCAATAGCCGCTGGTTCAAAAGAGGATGGACTCTCCAAGAGCTAATTGCGCCATGCAATATGGAATTCTACGATAAAGATTGGAATCTGATCGGAGAAAAACAAGACATGGTCTCTGAGCTACGGAATATCACGGGCATCGATACCTTTGTTCTTCAGGGCGGTCCTCTAGAACAGGTCAGTATAGCCAGGCGGATGAGCTGGGCGGCTTATAGACAGACTAGCCGCGAGGAAGATATTGCCTATTCTCTCCTAGGTATTTTCGGTGTTAATATGCCGCTTCTGTACGGAGAGGGGAATAGGTCTTTCTTGAGACTACAAGAAGAGATTCTCAAGCAGTCAGCCGACCAAACTCTGTTTGCATGGCGTGCAACCGAGTCCGGGGCCGATAAAGCGGAAGCCCGAGGGCTATTTGCCCACTCTCCAAGAGAATTTCAGAACTTCTTGGATAGAGCAGAGAACTCAACCCAGAAGCGACAGAGATCAGAACACTCGAAAGACAACTTGATGCGCCTATGGGACTCAAGGGCACCCCGGGAGCCCTGGACTGTCAGTAACAGAGGAATCAGAGTCACTGGTCGGATACAGGATTTAAGGCCTAACTATGAGCGCTACCATACTGTGATTCTGTTATTGAATTGTTGTTTTGGTGGGAACCCAGGCCGCATAGCGGGTATCTACCTGAGACGTCAGGATGGAGATCGCTATGCACGAATTCGCCCCGGTGAGCTGGCTAGTGTTGAGCCTCTCAGAAGCATCATATCCCCATACAGCTTGTATGGGCTGCGACATGCAGATGAAGTTCGTGGACACTTCTACGATCAGCCCTGGACATCTTCGTACACGATCCGACGCGAGTTAGAAGAACTGGCCCATTCAAAATTTGAAAATAGCCAAGCTGCGAAGGAAAGATACGAGCAAGGTTTCTACATTAGCGCGAAGGGTCTCAAGCCTTCTACCATTTTCGGGCAATATAAGCTTCATGGAGTCATGATGACTGACTCTCGTGGACTGCTACGCTTTTTTAGCTTCTACCCTGATGATCGACATATGGATATTGTGCTGAAGACATATCCTAACTTTCGGGTTGTACTTCTCTACAAAGCGACGACCAGCTCCGACCTGATCTTGGTCTTGTTGGGTAGGAAGGTACAGCCAGATGACAGCGGAGGCGAACACTGGGTGACGGCGACGTACCTCAGTCGATGGGAGCTTGGAGAAAAGAGCACGAGGTTCCTCGACGCTGTGGCATCATTGACAGAGACAACTATACACTCGAAAGCGGTCTCATGCGAGTCGAGGGATGATGAACTCCGTGTGTGCTTGTCACTAACACAAGATATAGTTGAAGGGATTCCCATGTCAAAGTTGCAAGTCACTGGGCCATGGCCAATACTTTTTTGGCAATCTGCTTTTCGACTAATAAGGCCGTACCTGATAAACTTTGTTTTATGGGTACTGATGATTGCAACTCTCACAATACCTATCACTTATGTTCCAGAGATACCTTCAATTAGTTAGTTTCATTTAAATATTGATTTATTTCAAGTTTTACAGGCTTACTGTTATATCAAAAGTGCATATATCCCTATTTCTTTCATAGTATTACTGCAATCCCACTGTTCATTCGGCCTCTCCATTTTATTCGTCCAACAAGCTCTCGAGATATCACGAACAGTCCCACAGTTTCCGATCATACCGATTCCTTCGGACAGTACAGTATCCAGGAACCTTTCAAAGAAATCCTGCTGGTCCTGGTCGGCTAGACACCCAGCAACGCACAGAGGCCAGCTCAGTTGCCCGGGAGTGACTGTTTGACCCGCCATTTGGATCTCAAGGATCACGCGGCTCACAGCTCGTCTCACTCGAGTTGATGCGGTATAGTTTGGGGCGCTCGAACTCACAGAAGCGAGCTGTGCTAACGTTGCTGCAGCGAATATGCGAGTGATACAATTCTGATTGGGTCGCTGATTTGAATCAAACGTTTTGCTCGTCATTGGTAATACTTGAGGTTGCATCAGTACCATCGGTGTCGCTTCCATGGCGTTTTCTAGACCATCTTCAATCTGTCGTGCTCTAAAGTGGAACTCATCGAGATCAAGATCACCAGTAACAGATTTCAACTTCCATCGACTCAAGACTGCCAAGTCTCCTATGGCTTTCATGACCGAGTTGTTACAGCCCATTATATCTCCTAGCTGGAAGGTGCAATCAGGTCCTAGCCACTCATCGTATGGAAGTTTAGGTTTTTCTTGTGTCGCTACACATGCTAGTAGATCCATCCAGAGCAGAACAGGAATGTGGAACTCAATAGCGGCAGTACCTCTGCTGCCAAGGAGTCGTTCTGGCGATTTGGGAAGTTGGGGCTGGTGATGCATTGTGATTGCGATAGAGGTCATGGCGCATAAATGTGATTGCCAGTCTGCCGTGCTTCCTCGAAGTACCTTTAGTCTTTTAGTAAAGACCCATCAACTTCATGTCCAAACTCACCTCAAAACTAATCAGAGCTACACCGCAAGTGATGATCTCCACCAGAGTCTCATTCTCAGGCTCAAGGGCAGTAGTATCAATAGACGTAAGAAAGTCATGAAGCTGTCTGACGGCTTTAGTATGAAACTCAAGCTCCAGGTGGCCGTTGTCTGCTTCGCCTGTCAAAGAGCGCTGATGCAACGCAGCGAGACCCAATGACGCTCGATATAGAGGCCCATTTTTGCTCAAGAGCCAAAGAAGCCAGCCACGAGACCACTTTGCTTTATCATAACAAGGGTATTGATAAGGAAATACGTGATCCAGGTAATGCATCAGAAGACTGGCTTCGTCGTATTGGAGGGGTTCTGCGAATGACTGTCCTGCGAGAACTCGGGTTTGCAAGGACTGAGAGCCTGAGTTGATATCCACTATTGACTTAGGTAAGAATTTGTAAACATGATAACTTGGTACTTACATTGAGCATTGCCACCGAGTTGTAGGCCCTCTGCAGCAGGCTTTGCTTGCCTTCGTGTCTGCTGCTTATGTCCTCTTAGTTGATATGCCTGAAGTTTCTTTTGCTGCTTAAAATTCGTCTTCACAGCAGACTTGATGCGTTGTCTCTCTTGCTTCTCATTTTCGCCTCCGTCCATCCACGATGGCATTGGTCCATATCCATGACAGTGAACCTGCCTACTGGTACATTGGAGACAAGCATATGTTGCCCCGTCGCATTTCACGTGTCGGATTTTGCATGTCCAGCAACAACCCGGTTTCACAGCTTCTTCCATGGTTGAGTTGAAATAAATGGGAACTTCGCCTCGCTGACTTCTATCTTCCGAAGATGGAAGAATCTCTTGAAGTTCGGAATGGCTGATTGACTGATATCGAGGGAGGGGTAACGCACGACTCTCACTTCTAATTCGACCAAGGCCTATAAAATATTCTAAGAGACCTCCCTTTATGGATTAGCAACTTCGGGAATCGAAGGTCGGGGCCACTAGTACCAAAAAGGAATGTCGGAGTGTTGATCTTTCAACTTCGGAGGACGAAGCAACTGTAAATTCAATATGGGAACATTAGATAAGACCACCATGAAATTCCTATAAGTAGATCATTTTCTCCAAAGATTCAACCTCAATCTCGTGACCATCAGACTTCAACTTTTACCTCGTTCCCTGCTCAAAATGACCAGCCAACCAACAGTCAAACTGCTCGAAGCTAGCATTAGCGACCTCAAACAGTTGCTAGACAGTCGAACCATTACAAGTGTCGAACTCGTCGCTCTTTACCTCCATCGAATCGGCAAATATGACTGTAGAGGTCCACGTCTCAACTCAATCTGTTCAATCAACCCGGAGGTATTCGCTGAAGCTCAAGCCTCGGACGATTATCGAGCCTCGGGAAAACAGCCACGACCTTTGGAAGGTATTCCCTTCACCGTTAAAGATAGTTACAAGGTCAAAGGCATGACGGTGGCTGCTGCTTCCCCAGCCTTTGCTGACCTTCAAGCAACCTCGGATGCCGCCATCGTCGAGCTTCTTCGCAACGCTGGAGCAGTCGTCCTTGGCAAGACTAATATGCCGCCCATGGCTGACGGTGGCTGTCAGCGTGGGCTATATGGTCGTTCGGAGAGCCCGTATAACCAGAAGTATATGTGCACTGCTTATGCTTCTGGCTCTTCTTATGGATGTGGTGTATCTACCGCAGCAAGTCTGGCTGCCTTTGGCTTTGCCGGTGAAGCCGTAACCTCGGGTCGTTCGCCTGCATCGAACAATGCACTGGTTGCTTATGCTCCTTCCCGCAGTATGATATCTCCCCGAGGGCTGTGGCCCTTATATCCGACTTGCGATCAGGTGGTTCCCCACACAAGGACCATGATGGATTTGTTTCACGTGCTCAATGTTGTTGCTGCCGATGACCACAAGGCTGGAGACTCTGACTTTTGGCGCTCTCAGCCGTTCGTACCACTGCCAAGAGTCAGCGAGGTACAACCGGCCGATTATCTTACACTCGCCAATCCGAATGCGCTCCAAGGTCGGCGACTAGCTGTCCCTCGATGCTTCATTGGAGTTGAAGGTGCGAAGCCAGATAACGCATGTTCCCCAGGTGTCAAGGCTCTCTGGGGGAGAGCGAGAGCAGACCTTGAGAAGTTAGGCGCCACCGTCATCGAGACTGATTTCCCGCTCTTTGAGAACTACACCAGACAAGACTTTGCCGGCCAGAGCATGAATGTACCCAACCTATCTCAAGAGTGGGCGGCACTGGAGCGCTGTGAGATGATCGCCTTGAGCTGGGATGACTTCCTTCGAAGCAATGGCGATAAAGACATCCCAGACTTCTTGTCTGTCGAGCTCGACAAGATTCATCCTCACATTGCTCCCATGGACGATCCATCGCAGCACACCGAATCCCAGAATCAAGTTCGCTACGAGGACATGGTCGCGGCGGTGAAGAACCGGGGAGACAGTCGCCTGGCCGATCTACCTGGATGTAAGGATGCACTGCAGGCCCTGGAGGCCATGCGGAAGAAGGACTTGGAGGACTGGATGACAGACAACAATTACGACGCCGTCGTGTTTCCAACAAACGGCGATGTTGCATTGGCTGATGCGGATGAAAACTACGAGTCGATGATCTCTGCGCTACGTGATGGAGTCAAATATGCAAATGGTGGCCGGTCGCTAAAGCATCTCGGTGTTCCCTGTATCACCGTTCCAATGGGAAACCTTACTGATGAGATGATGCCTGTCGGCCTCTCGTTCTGCGGCAAGGCATACGAGGATTCTACGCTGATGAGCTACGCCTACGCTTATGAGACAGCGTCGAAACGTCGGGAGATTCCACCTTTGGCACCGCTTCTGCCTTCAGATGAAGTTTCGGTTGCTGACTCCAATTCTCAGCCTCTGACTATGATAACACCAGTCTTGAGGATCACGTCAACAATAGCTACGGAAGAAGAGGATCCCGACTTTGAAGTTCGCACGGTCAAAATAAAAGGAACCTGCCACCTCGGAACTTCAACTGGTGATGGAGTCAGCTTGAAGGTCTTTGCTAATGGTGAGCCAACTAACGCGGTTAGTTGGGAGGGAAGCAACTGGGTATGGACGGGCCGTCTTACTCGGCCGAAGAGCACTGATAGATACCCAGCTTTGGCCAAGGTTCCTAGAGATCAATTTCTCATCGTGTTGATTGCAAAGGCTGATAACGGGCGTTCTGCTGGTTCTTTCATGTTGATTGATTAGGTAGCAGAGAGCATAAGGATAACATGAATATATTGCAGCGATTGAAGAATGTACATTTACTCCATAAACAATTCATTTTCTGAAGCCCGACCCTTCCCTTTTCCCCAGGTAGACGATAATTGACTGCAAGCTTATTGGCAGTTACGGGTAGTGATAACATGACCAGGAGTGTCACGGCAAGCTAATAATTATGTTAGCATCTTCCAAACAGTCAGATAAGAAAGGGTAGTACTTACTTCCGGAGAAGATACCGCCCTGAGCGTTGGTCCAGTATCGGCAGCCGTGACCAGCAGGGACCAAAGCGTTTGAACCATAGTAAGTGCATGCCTCCCAGGCATTAACTATCCATCGCGTAAGCGTCATTTTAAACATAACTGAGGCTGGGAAAGACTTACTGGCACCTCCAGAGTAGGGCATGGGACCGTAGGGGTTGTTGTTGGCGATCCATTCACCGTTGCCAGCCTGGGCCCAGGCGTGGGCACCAGTAGCAAAGGCAATAGTAGACAGGACGGTAGAGAATTGCATGTTGGATATAAGAATGATGTTTGTGAAGTGGAGTGTTGGTGGTTGGTGGAAGTATTGAAGTGATGGCAAGATGAGTAGATGGGAAAAAAGAAGGGAGGACCTATTACCTTTATATTTAGATCCACGAGCAATTTGTATCTTGCGGTGAACCAATAGTATGATACCGTTCAACGCTTTCGGTGCAGTCTAGAACTTCCAAGAACGTAAATCATCCAGTCGCATATTGACGACTGGAAGGTCAAGATGTTACCAGCAATTGATCCACTTGTAGGATGGCGATCCTAGTTCATTCAGGCTCTGGTCTTTTACACCGCATAGCCTTACCACGGCAGGGTCTCGTCTTCGGAACTTAGTATGCAGGGTGAAAAGCTCCTCTTTTATGCATTCTCTCGCTTAATACCTTGGCGAATCCTTCAGTCCGGTAGAGGCTTGTCTAGGCAGGTGGGTATACCCCCACTAGTTGAGGTACAGCAGTGACAGCGATCGGGTGAGTCTGGAGCTAGGATGATTGGGAGGCAAAATAGAATGAGCATGTGATCAATTACTGGAGCGTAAGTGGCTATTGAAGGTTCGGATCGCAATGTTAAAACCCATGTAAAAATTAAGGTCAAGGGAAATGTTCCTTTCCGTGGGCTGTGTCACACGACTATCATATGCGGAAAAAGGACTTTGTCAGTGAACCCAGACGACTATTCTCCGCGCTGTATTGCAAATCATTGCAGCTATCAGAAAAGGTCAATCCTTAGCTGTTGCATAGAGGTTGTCGACTAATGACGGCCCAGGTTAGGAGGTAGAACGAGTCTCCGGGCAATTGAATAATTGTGACCCCTGATGGGAAAGGGACATGGATCGCCTTAGGCTTAACGAACGCTGAAGGTGAAGTTACCAAAACTTGGAATACTACATCCAGAATCAGACGGATTGGGTGACAAGACGACAACAAATTTCGATAATCATTTCTAAAGCATACGAGGTGCAAAGAGAATTAAGGTACTGAAATTGATCTGCCTACAATGTAGACTCAGCACGATCACTTTTCCAATATATGTACAAAGAAATTATAAACTACGACTAATTACAGCGACCGAAACCCTTTTGACTAGAGTAAGAAGTTAGCAACGTGAATAAGACCGATAGTAAAGAGTGGCCGCTTACCAATTAGCACCGCAGTGAGTACTGGTGGTTCCACAGAAGCCAGTAGAACCACAGCACTGTCCATTAAATGGACCGCCAGCACATGTCAGACCGACCTTGCTACCGCAAGTGCTGTCCAACGAAGGAATGTCCTTAGTAAGACAGGCGCTGGAAGCACCCTTTTGGCTAGAGAGTACAATGTTAGTAAAGCTACCGATATGATGGGGAGTGTGAACTTACCAGCCCTGTCCACAGTGAGAAGCGCTGCTTCCACAGAATCCATTGGAAGAACAACAGTTTCCGAGGCCAGATCCAGCACACGTCTTGCCGTTCCTGGTACCGCACTCAGAGTCGGATGAGATACCGGTGCAGAGACCAAAGGCCTTCTGGCAACCATTGCGGCAGAATGTGTCGCCCTTGCCGCAGTAGCCATACTCGGAGCAACAATCGCCAAAGGCACTGCCCTTACAAGTCTTGCCGTTCTTGCCACAGCTTCCATCGGTCGAGACGTTGCTGGACGCCTCATCACAGGTACCAAACTTAGTCTGGCAGCCAGCCTTGCAATGGCCTTCTTTACCGCAGTAGCCCTCCTTAGAGCAGCAGTCGCCGTAAGTGCTTCCCTTACAGGTCTTGCCGTTCTTACCGCAGAAGCCATCGGTAGAAATGTTGCTGGCCTCGCCGTTGCAGGTACCAAACTTGGACTGACAACCTGCATCGCAGTGATCCTTCTTGTCACCACACCAGCCACCAACAGAACAGCAGTCACCGTAGGTGCTACCCTTGCAAGTCTTGCCGTTGAAGCTTCCGCAACGACCATCGGTTGAGACAGTGCCTGAGTCAGCCTTGCAGGTGCCAAAAGCAGTTTGGCATCCTGCACCACAGTGGCCTTCCTTTCCACAGTAACCCTCCTTGGAACAGCAATCACCATAGGTGCTTCCCTTGCAAGTCTTTCCATTCTTGCCACAGAAGCCGTCGGTAGAGATGTCAGTCTCGGCGTTGCAAGAACCAAACTTGGACTGGCACCCGGCATCACAATGGCCATCCTTGCCACAGTAGCCATCCTTGGAACAGCAGTCACCGAATGTGCTTCCCTTGCAGGTCTTGCCGTTCTTTCCACAGAAACCATCAGTGGAAATATCGCCAGCATTGGTCAAGGTACAGGTACCAAAGCCCTTCTGGCAACCAGCACCGCAATGCTCGGTCTTGTCTCCACACCAGCCTCCCATAGAGCAGCAGTCACCATAGCCAGAGTCAAGACAAATCTTGCCATTGGCGCCACATTGACCGTCAAAGGTGATGTTGCTAGGAGGACCACAAGTGCCAAAGTCGGGGGTACAGTTGTTGCCGCAGTGGGCGGTAGAGTTACCACACCAGCCCTGAGTAGAACAACAGTCGCCAAAAGCACTGCCGCCACAAACGAACTTGTTCGTGCCGCCACAAGAACCGTCAGGAGAGACGCTTCCAGGGCCTAGGGGAACCTCAGGAGGAGGGGCAGCGGCGTTGCAGTTTCCAGCCTTGCTCTGACTACGTTGTGTTAGTCGTGTCTGGGACAATAATGAGTAGAGAGAGAACGTACCATCCTTCTCCGCAGAATTTGCTGGATCGGCCACATTGACCATCCTTGGAACAGCAGGCACCCCAGATAGGGCTGCAGACGAAACCGGTGTCTCCTCCACAGGTACCATCGTCAGTAACCACACCAGTCTGCCATGGAGATAGGGTTTGAGTAGGGGACTGAGCAGCAGCGAAAGCTGGCAGAAGCCAGAAAAGAGCAGCGACCTTCATCGTGTGAGAGAGTGTCGAAGTAGTTGACAGTGCTGGTGATTCTATCAGGGTCTTCGACGATATTGGAAACTCATATAAGAACACTCATTTAGTGTCTGCAGTTCACGATCGGGCAATTTCATAGGCGCCACTTTTCTCGGCGAACACGATCGGAAGGATCGTCCCAATTGAGCCGCAACCCCTGACCCTTGTCCATGTCACGCAGGGACCACAAAGGAAAATGTTTTCCGTCGTATTGTGCCGTATTCTGCCCTATGATATCTACTTTACTACGAGAATTTCACATAGCATAGCCATGAGTAAATTTCGGATGGTCTCGACTCCAACGTTAATTAGCGCAGACAGTGCCCGACGGGCCGAACAGTCCATCCGTATACCGTTGCATGAACTAGCTGCAGGATCCATACAGTCGGCCGCCGTGCGGGCGGCGGATAGGGTTTAGGTTAAGGTTAATTATTTTCATCCGATCTCGTGAAACCAACAGTACTCTGAAAAAAACCGGACTATGTACCTTATTTCTATTACTGAAGCTTGCTTGTTTAGGCATGGAAGTCACAATGCTTCAAATACAAGTTTCTATGAATGAAATGCTGTAACAATCATAAAGGGACTATCAGTTCATTTACATCGCTTTGGGTAGTTGTTCGAAGCCCTGTAGGGTATCTATCGACTGTCGAAGCGTTTGAGTCTCTTGTGATCAAAAAGGTCATCCGACTACATGCTCAGAGTTTTCCTCCTATCATTCTACCCTAAACCCTTTGTAGGATGTCAGAAGTCGTCCCTTGCAGAACCGTTGCGGCCCGTCAATAGGAGCCTCATCCTTCGCGTCGGGTAAAAAGCATGCACAGCCCTGTGATTGCCAAGACTACCGGCATAACCTAATTTCCAAGCATGTGTTTGTATATCCGGGAACTTTTGTGCATTCAAACTCTTCTCTTTATTGGCTGCCTCGAACTTTACTCCGGCCTTTTTCTTCGGAAGGATTGTGCTTTACCGAGTCTACTGCACACTGATTCCTACGCTTGGCTGGAACCGGTTGGCTTCCGGGACTTTTCTTTGCCGGCTCGGCCGAGATGGGACTTGGCAGGCCCGGCTGTGGAGTCAATCCTTCTATGGGCCCTGGAAAGATCCGTAGAGTCTAGACCTAGAAACCACACCATAGGATCACGATGAGAATCCACTGCCGAGGCTGAGGTTATACGGAATAGAATTCGAGTCCCTTTTCTTTTTCCCTCATGCTCATTTTGAAAGTGTAGGGCACGTGTGTTGCAACGTAGTATGGTAACCTCGCCATTGCTTCCCGTTGAATTGGCATGGGTCTGTGTTGTAATTTCCAGTATGTAAGGGTGCGGATCTAGAACTGGATATTTTGCTCGGGGGCGAAGGCTCAAAAGTATATAGTCTATTAGGTCCAACTACCAATTACTTAGACAGACACAGCGATAGTTACTTGTTTACCTCAACCTAGGTACTAACTATGGTGTCACGACTTTCGAGCATCGCCTTTTGGGCGGTCGCTCTTTGTTTCTTGTGTTTTGTAACCTTGAGCAATGCTGATACACCTCGCCACCCTCATGCCCAACCTGGTCGCATCAACCGTCGTTCTGTTATCAGTAAGACTCACTTCACCATCCTAATGCCCTTTGTTCGACCATACTGACTCGTAACTCACAGCCAAGGCTCCCGAATGGACCAAGAAAATTGTCATGAGCCCTGGTCACCAGAACCCTGCCGAAGCCCCCCCGAACCCCACTGAAGATCTTGAGCTCTCCATCGACTCCGGTGTCAGTCTCGACCAATACTACAAGGATGCTCAGAATGCTACTGAGTCCTCTGCTGGCGTTACCCCCAACAAGTCTGGTCTCTCGCGCCGCTCTCTCGAGAAACGTGGTGACGGTCCCCTCTACTGCAAGGACCGTAAATGTCCTGATGAGAGGTAAGTCTATACTTTAACAATCTGTGATGTCAGTGGCTGACTCTTGATAGTTGCTGTGGTCCCAAGGGCATCTGCGGATATGGTCCTGACTACTGTGGCAAGGGCTGCACATCTAACTGTGATGCTAAGGCCATGTGTGGAGAATTCAGTGAGGAGGGTGAGATGCCTTGCGGCATGAACCTCTGCTGCTCTGCCACTGGTTGGTGCGGTGTACGTTTCCCCTACTTCCGAGTCTTCTCTCGACTGCTAGCTAATTAACTTGTCCATTTAGACCACCGAAGTCTTCTGCGACAACGCCGATCCCCTACACAAGACCCTTCCCTGCCAGGCTGGTTACGGAGGCTGCAACATCGTCTCATCTCCTTCATGCGCAAAGGGAGGCGGTAGCACAAACGGACGAACGATCGGATACTATCAATCTTGGAACGTCCGCACTCGCAAGTGTGACACCAAGACGCCCAAGCAGCTCGACACCAAAGGCTTCACCCATCTGTTCTACTCCTTCGCCTTTATCGACCCTGTCTCCTTCAAGGTCACTCCTGCCCACAACGATGATCCCAAGCAGATGCGCGAGTTTACCGGTCTTTCCAAGGGCAGCAACCTCAAGACTTGGATCGCCATTGGTGGTTACGATATGAGCAACGAGAAGACACCTACCCATACTACATGGAGCGACATGGTGTCCACCAAAGCCAACCGAGCTGCCTTTATCGAGTCAGTTCGCGATTACATGGATGAGTACGGCTTCACTGGTGTCGATCTCGATTGGGAGTACCCCGGTGAGCCTAAGCGTGGTGGTCGCAAGCTTGCTGATACCCGTAACCTCTCCATGCTGCTCAAGGAGATGCGCGCGGCATACGGTTCCAAGTATGGTATCAGCTTGACTTTGGCACCTGATTACTGGTACCTTCGATGGTTCGATGCTAAGGCAATGGAGCCTCATGTCGACTTCTTCGGCTTCATGGCTTACGGTATGTTTCATTGTTCTTTTACCTGCTTACATTATGACTGATCCATCTATTAGATCTCCACGGTTCTTGGGATTCGGATGTCTTGACCCTCGGCAAGATTATTCGAGGACAAGCTGATATTCGCGAAATCCACAACAACACCATTCCTCTTTGGTTCGCCGGCCTGGACCCCAAGAAGATCAACTTTGGTCTTGCTATGTACGGTCGCGGTTACACTGTCGCAGACAAGAACTGCAACGGTCTTGGATGCTCTTTTGCTGGCCCCAGCAAGAAGGGAGAGTGTACTGACTCTGACGGTGTCATGTCTCTTGGTGAGATCAAGAACCTCATCAAGAACAAGGGTGTCAAGTCGACATACCTGAAGGACTCTCTGATGAAGCAGATTGCTTGGGATGATCAATGGATTGGTTATGATGGTAAGTTATCACTTGTCTAGCTTTTGACACGTCTTCTTGCTAACGACGACCACAGATGAGGAGACCTTTGCCGCCAAGAAGGCCTGGGCTGATGGGTTCTGCTTCGGAGGTACCATGATCTGGAGTATCGACTTCCAAGCCAGTGGCTCATCGTAAGTCTATTATCCATCACCGTATACATGTTTCAGTGACTGACTATCTACTTAGTAGCGGAAACGTCCCTGCTATCGGCATGGAGAAGGGATCCGGAATCCCCAAGTCTCTCCAGGGCAAGAAGCTGCCAGACTGCGTGGGTGGAGAGAAATACGACCAGATCAAGGATAAGGGCAAGTTCTGGTACGACACGGGTGCTGAGCAATGGGTCGACGAGTTCATCAAGGCCCAGAAGGACCACACAACGTGGGCTCAAGAGCTTTATCTCGCTGTCTTCCCCAATGGAAGGGAAAACGAGTTCCTTTGCAACCAGCCTGGAGCCAACTGTAAGCATGGCAAGGAATGCAGTAAGTCTATCCACACCTCCCCAGCCTTCGGCACTCTGCTAACGCTTTCCATAGAGGACTTTAACGATCTTGGCCTCGGTGGACTTTACTACATGTTCCAGTCCATCCAGAACAACTTCCAGTACTTTGACCAACTCCACGAGTACTTTGGTAAGGAGATGACAACCGTCAAAGACAACATTGTCAAGATGAGAGTCGGCCTCCAAATCCCTAGCGTCACAGACAAAGGATCTCTCGACGTTTACAGTATCATGGGTGCGGCTCTCGGCATCGTCAGCACTGCTGCTGGGAGTGTACCTGGCGTCGGTGGCACCACGGCAGGTCTCAGTGGTATTCTCAGTCTTCTTTCCGCCACTGTTCCCAAGGATGAAGATGTCACACTCAATGAAGCCATTGAAGCTAGCGATTCAGCGGCCGCACTGATGATTGATGTCAGGAAGGCTGGTCTCGACGCTATCAAGGACATCATCGCCGGCACGTTTGGTAAGAAGGGGTCACCTCAGTCTCTCATCCCCGAGGTTATGCTGGTTGGAGACAAGAAATACAGTCCCTGTGTTCGAGTATTCGGGTGGGGATCCTGGATCAAGAATGATGCTCTGGAAGGTCTTGAAGAAACGGTCAAGAACATGGGAGCTAACATGGTAAGTTGGCCGTTAATCTCTCACATTATTGAACGCATACTAACAACGCCTTTGTAGGACAAGGCATTGCTCTGGCAGATGGCCAGAAGGTGGAGAGGTCTCTATACTGTCATCCGGGTTGACCTGACCAAGGACTTGTGCATCCACCCCAACAACGCTTGGGATGACGACAAGAAGCAATGTCTCGATCTTCTTGGCTGGCACCCCAGGAGTAGCGCTTCCAAGCTTGGTGGCATCGAAGATGACTTCTTTGGCTGGCACAAGTGGGGCATGGACAAGCTGGCTACAATGAAGAATGCTGTCAACTGCTGGGAGAAGAGCGGAGGGCACGTTGGCAAGCCCAGCACCGACATTGGCTCTCTCTCGACCAGCAACCCGTACGACGTCGACTGCTTCTTCGCCATGCCGGTCATTAAAGGTGAATGGGCCAAGTATTCCAACGGAGCTATCTGGATGGTGGACTATATCGGTCAGGACGGCCAGCATGACCTGCTCTGGCCCAAGACCAAGTGTGAAAACGAGAACAAGGAGAGGAACCGTAACCCTTTCAAGTCAGGAAAGTGGTGGTTGAGTTGTTCTACCTATGACCTTACCAAGGACCTAATGTAGATAGGTTCATGGTAGGCTGAGCGAGTAGAAAGGTGTGAGACGGGGGAAGTTTCTAGCGAGGTTACAAGTAGCTTATACATATACATATATACTTCCTTTATGTCTTTTTATTTTATTCAGCAACAAACCTCTCCCATCACAAGACCTTGGTCAGTGACCTTTCTGTTGTCACAACAAGCCTGATGTCAAGACTAATCTTTGTTATAGGTTTCAAGCTGCTGAGCAACATTGTGTATGAGATATTAATAGATGAAAGTACTATGTACCAATGACCTAAAATCACAGACCAGGACGATCGCCTGACTTACCCATCTTAACCTTTAATAAATACGGACAACACATCTTGTGTACTGTTCATTCACCAGCTGAATGCATCAACCTCCAACTCGAAAACAACTCCACTAGCCCTTCCCAAACTAATTGCATCTGCACGAACACTATCACAAAGCCCAGCAGGACTACACACAACGACACCGACCCTCTTCCAACCTGCCTCCACTTCCAGCTCCAGCAACGCTTTTACATCAAGTCGTTCATTAAC
Organism: Fusarium scirpi; assembly: GCA_004367495.1. Taxonomy (NCBI): domain Eukaryota; kingdom Fungi; phylum Ascomycota; class Sordariomycetes; order Hypocreales; family Nectriaceae; genus Fusarium; species Fusarium scirpi. Next base: position 52,509 of record QHHJ01000181.1, on the reverse strand, counting down.
CAAGACTGTTTTATCATCTATGCCGGTCAATGCAGTCTCAAGATTTTTTAATAGAGGTTGAGATGACTCTTTCAGACTCCAGGCTAGCTTGACGTTCACGTGTGCTTGCGCCCAAGAGAGGAGTCCAGTGATGCCGATTCCGCCGCCGATGAGTAGCAGACGATCGTATTTGAGTATGTCACGACTAGGGCCGCCATATGGACCCTCTAACAGAACAGGAAGGCCGATTCATTGGGTGAGGAGACTTGTTGTGCCACGGTGTTTCTTGATGTATATGGAAATACTATCAGTTCCTGTTGCTTTCTGCGATACAGTAATCTGAGGTACGGTCCGATTCAGTTCCATGTCCTTTTCATGCGACAGCTCCTGAGTTACTCGACTACATTTCTGCAAAAGAGCGCTTTTGTTGACGGAGAACGGATGGTTCTACCAGGCACACAATGGTTGAAGCGTAGGAAAGTAAACATAAGCGTGATATCCCGGGGCACTCAACCATCTCACACCTGATATATCGAGACGCACGTTCTCATTAGACAACTCAACCACAGTCGCTCGTCGTATACCATTCTTAGCCACACGAAGAACTCAGAACAGACGGTCAAAGAACCACACTGCGCAGACCATATATATTCATAGCTCGTAAATACCAGAGTATGGCTTCCAGTAGTAAATATGATACCAGCAACCAGCTATGACAAAAAGAGTAAGAATGATATGAAGGATAAGAAAGACTTGGTATGAAGCACGTCGGAACCAGAGGAGGCTTTGGAATAGGAGGAGGAGGAGACAAAGGGATCCAACAATTCCCCAAATCCAATATGGCTTGTGAACGTCTGTTTAGTATGTCCCAAGACTGACATAGGCAGCAAGAAGAGTAATAGAGTGTATAATCGCGTGAATGGCGCAAAGGCGAGCTACCCACCGATGAAGAACAAGAAAAGTGGAAAAGTGCCAGTTGGTAATCCAGAGGAGTATGTTGTTGCGTGAACAAAAGAGCACCGTTAGTGGCAGCAGCGCAAAGGATATGTGACCCGTCCGATAGCCGACGTAAGCTATGGTTGGCGCATTACCGAGAAGATAAGGTAGAGGACGGATGTTGTAGTCGCGGATCGTTGAAGGGTAAATCACATATGGCTTGATCCTTGCCATGGCGCTGGTCATAAAGGGCAGGTATGTAGTGGCTGAGAGAAACACAGGTGTCACTACACCCACAGAGATCAAGACGATACTATAATTTCGTCAGTCAGATAAACGCAAAAGAAAAGGGCAGATCTCAGACAAAATTTGATTGGACTGTCTCTTCCCAGTCAAAATGGACATTGAAGTCATACTGATACTGATAACTCTCATCTGAGATGATGGCCGTATAGTTCAATGTTTCTCCAGCGATATACTCTCGGTCCGGCCGTTCGACATTAGCCAACGCAGCACCGTAAGTCCATTTCGCATCTATGCTCTTATCGCGCGTAGTCTGGTCAGTCCAGTAAGCTTCTAGCTTGGAAGCCGAGACATCTGCACAACGAGTGTTTAGACAGTGGGCAAGAGTGAGGAGAAAAGCATCGTTCTCCGCGATACAAGGCGCCATGGGTGAGCCACTGTGTGAGTGTCCGCCCATATCCATGTTACTATGACCCAATGATGGGCATTCGAGTGGTGCATTACCGATGACGGCGCGACAAGCGTAGGCGCAGGGAGGGTCGTACCACAATTGGCCATAGCCTATGAGGCCTGTTTTGGAGCCGGTCACTGTACTTGCCAGGAAGGGCAACAGAGCTGCGATAGATACATTCATCTTGGCAGGTGAAAGCAGGAAGGCATCTGGCGAGTGTTTGAAACAAAGACAGTGCTTGTGAGTGGGGTTATATAGGGCTAAATTCGAGCTGAACGAAAGATTAGCAAGACCCCTAAAAAGATAAGTCCAATAATGCCAATTCAATAGCTCAAACGTCAAGACCAATGACAACGCTAGTACTACTGTAGTTCAAGAGGGTTTATGCGCAAACTGGCTCATTCAATCAGCCTGTTTCCGCTGTCGTGGTATCAGGTTCATGGGGTTGCATTATAAGACATCCATCTAAATTTGCGCAAACTTACTCATGACCTATCTGTATTCGCTGAAAGCAACCCTCTCAGAGTAGACCACACTGTTTCCATGCCAGTAAAACGGAGCAGGTCCAATAAGAAAAGAATTATTTGACCTTGGTAATTCTGGTGGCGTGCTCCTCGTTGATGGTCCTATAGTCTTCAGGGCCATACGGTTCAGTCATCTCCTTAAACCACCCTTCTTTACGGTGCACAGCCAAGCCTAGATCCGCCATCATCATATCCATAAAAGGCACTGCTTCAAAGATGAAGTCTGGTACTCGAGCGCCTGCGTCATTTGGATAACGCCATTTGCCAAATCGATTATGTAGAGCCGTCTGCTGGTGGACTTCGTCCAATGTTATGCCCTTGTCCCCTGCAGTCACAGCCGAACTTGGATCCCGGGCTAGCGTACCATCGAAGAAAGCGCTGATCCAAAGACCCTGTATGTGCGCACAGGTCCCGTTGCTGAAGTTGGTAGAATATCCTGAAAAGGCAAGGTCTTTGGTGCGGAGGAATTCGGTCGTGGCAGGGACCATGAAGTGGTACAGCATCATAGGTGTATGCGAAAGCATAGGAGCATCTGAATGAGCCATGTTGAAGGCCTTGGTTTCACTTAGGTGCTTATAGTTCGGGTTGAACTTCATTGGCGTCTTGAGACTTGGGAACCGCTGCTGAATCTGTTGATCGGCCTTGTCGATAAGGGTAGTGCAAGTCCCAAGCCCTTCATCTGGGAGATTCCCCTTATCAGTGGCGTCTGGTACGTAAGGGAGACCAATCTTGCGGTCGATGCCTTCAGGCAGGAATTTGAGAGGCGAGAATGGCTTCCAACCAGTAACGGCGACGAACGCATCAGACTCAAGAATAGTTCCCTCCGCATCATCAAGATGAACCCTACCCTCACTCAGATGTGAGAGATCCTTCTCATAAATCCTCACAGTACCATTGCGTACAAGCTCGTGGAAGTCAGTTGGATAGTTCAAGATGCCAAAGGCTGTGCCAGTATGCATGGCTGACGAGGTGGGCTTGAGCTTCTTTAGTTCAGGATGCGTATCGAATTGCATCAGATCAATTACGTCGGCGGCTAGAATTTTCCAGAAGGCAGAGGTGATGGCGCGACCAATGGTTGTGCGGTGCCAGAAGTAGTTGATGCCGTGGTAGCCGCTATCCTGGCCCCAAATACACGGCGCAAACCAGTGAAGCCAACGGATATCTGCCAAAAGAGTATATATTAGGCATGGGATTCAGAGGATCAAGAGGTCCTCATCTCTGGAAACTTACTAACGAGCTTCTCAATCCATACTTTGAATGGCGTTACGAAAGAGGGCGACATCCAAACCGGACCATGGCCGGTTGCTGGGCAGCATCGTCAGTTCCAACTTTTCTCAAGATACTAGGTGTCGCGGGCGTGAGGAATACTTACGTCTTATGATCCAATCGACTTTGACACCGTGAGTGGCGTACGCATAGACGGCATCCCAAGCAGACTTAGTTCCCCCAAAGACGGTGACTCGCTTGGCAGTATTGACAGTATCTCTATACTTTCGAAAGTCTCTGCTGTGAAAGAGTGGCCTGCCGAATTGCTCTTGACCTCGGATGTGAGGCATCAAAGGCTCCGAATCTTGACCCGTCGCAACAATCAATCTCTTGGCGAATACTTGGGTAGGCAACTCTAGTCCTTCGCTCTGAATCTCAAGCAGCCAACCACCCTCGCTTTGATGCTCAGCTGAAAGAACCTTGGTCCCCAACCTCAAGTACCGGTCGGTGCCAAATTCGCGTGCGTATGACTCGAGATAGTTATGCATGACCTCCCCGGGAATGTACTCGCCTGGCTTGACACCGAAACGTTCAGTAGTCATGGGAAAGTCTGGATACTCGTAGGTTCCTAACAGGTTGTTGGACCTGAGGCACGGGTAAAGGCGCTCATTGGACCAAACGCCGCCTACCGAGGCGTTGGCGTCGAAGATGGCGAGGGAATGGTCTGGGTGCGTAACATGATATTGTTTCGCGGCGCCGAGACCGTAGTAGCCTTTGTTGTGATTTGTCAATCATGTGTAGGCGTGACGATGGGTGAGACTTACCGGCTCCGACGACGACCAGATCAAACTCTTCCATTGGTAGTAGCGGTGTTACTCACTATAACTAAAATGGTCTCTGTCTGCTCCACGTCCCGTGAACTCTGTACAAGAGGGAAGAGCTGGGGAATAAAAGATTTGGAAGAGACGCTATATTTAAGGGATTGATGATCTTATCTGTGTGAGAGTCTGGGGCTGAGCTTCATCCCTGCTTCGGCAACGCAGTGAGATTTTCGCAATGTGGTAAGATATTGTCAGCGCGATCCGAGACCGGTAACACAATCCCTCCAACCCCGCACGAGATTATGTGAACGTCCCTTGATAAGATACCATTCATCCTTCTCATCCTATGGCTGTAACATGTTGTTGTTTCCGCTTGGTATCTCGCTATCAGTTTAATGGATATATATCTAATTATGATTGCAGAGAGGCTAGGCCCCATCTTGGTTTAGTCGTGATGTGCACCAGTGACACATTTTAATTAGGACTGTGAGACAGCGAGCGCACACGGGCTTGTGATTCATTGGTGTACGACCCCGGGTGAACAGGGGTTGCGTAGCGCGTGTCAAAGAGCAGGGGTTCTCGGTAAAGTGGTCCATTCTCACACGCGACAGATTTTCAAGAATGGGCGTATAGGGTATTAAAAAAAACATTCTGGCGTCAACCTTGATGTGTCGCATTTGCATACGGAATCCGTTTGTGATAGGTTAAGAAAGACCATTTATCTATGAGACGGAACAGTTGAGACCTGAACCGATTGTCAATTTTAGGCGGTCGCAGGAACAAGACCTTGTCAAAGGATTCTGGTCTTGAGGTTTGGTATTTGTTTACTGGTTCAAGTTCTGGAGTTGGATTCATACGAACGACGGTCAATCCTAACGCCCCACCTGGTCTATCATTCCGCGGCGTCCATTGGCTGAAAGGAAAGTTCTAAGCATGGCTCTTCTAGCATTTCCGTTTCATAACCTGTCAGACTGGCCAATGGAGAGGTGGCTAGTTAGCAGCTTGACTCCACAGTCCATACCGGATTTCATGAGTTGGTATGGTAGTACTCTCCCATAACAATTACCTACACATGCAAAGACTTAAAATTCCATAGCTCAATAGACTTCAGCAAAGTAATAAGCCACTATAAGCCCTGTAATGAAGTAACATGCCCGTGAAAGGTCCACCAACATTTAAAACAGAGTTTCATACTTCTCTGACCGACGAGACGAGCTCCCCTTCGTGCTCAAACAAATCCCCTGACACTGTTCGAGGAAAGTCCTCAGTGGTGCCTGCCCAAACACCATCTCCTTGCATCTCGTACAGCAACCTCATCTGCTGTAAAGTTCCATCCCTTTCCCATCTTTTAGCTCTTCCTATTCCTCGCCCCAACCAAGCCTGAATTCGTGCCATAAGAAACTCCAAGACGAAAGATACTAGGATAATATAGGTGCCAAGACCAAGAAGCAAAGACAGACCGAGAACAGAGAAGTTCAACGTCCCTTGAGTTTCCTTGATCCTCTGGTTGTAGCACATATCTTTGAAAGCCCCAGAATATTGATCGATATCGGAAACGTTGTCCCACAGGTCTACAGTTTCCATGTCTTCCCATACCTTCACAGTCTCAAAGTTGCCTGGTGCGGAAGATCCAACTACATACTCCATCACACGATGCTGCAGCATCGCCATCGTATCGTCGAAGAGGGAAGCCATCTCGATCTCCCATTGATTCGATGGTAGACCTAAGCTGGTGGTTCCTGCTACCTTCTCTTGTGCACGCAAAAATCCCTGAGTACGTGTCCAGATGGCGTGGTAGAAGGTACTAGACTCTAAAAGGACAAGTCCGAGACGTTGGGCTGTCACAAACTGGTCGCGGTTCAAAGCTAGACGGGCTTCTATGGCATTTTTGATAACGCCATGACGGTCCATCAATGGTGTGCATTCGCCGTTGTTAGGATTGCAGATCATATGCTTGTCAACACAAGCAATTGGGCTAACATATCGTTCGGCCTTGTTACCGATTGTACCGAAGACCGGATCTTTATTTCCCTGCTCGTGTCGGACACCATTTTGTGCGATTGCGATAAGGGTGAGGTCCGTATTGGGTACCACTAACTCTTCTATAGGCTGCCAAACACCGCTTGAAGGATAGTAATAGACCCAGGTTGAATAGCCAAGGTCCATCGTCTGACCGTGCGTGTCGTATTGAAAAGTGTAGTTCTGCTTTGTACCAGGTTGTCTCTGAGAATGCATTGACCCGTAGTAATATTTTATCAGAGTATTCGGATCATTCTCTCGTTCTTTCACCTCCTCCACAAATCCTGGTTTAGTTCTCAGCGGAGAACAGACCGTTTCTCTTTTATATGCGATTCTGTTCTCGGGTGGAGCATTGAACCCGAAGTCGCGATGAGAATCCATCATGCCGGTCTCCATCTTAAACGCAGGAACTGGCAAGCATACATCTCCTCCAAATGGGCACTCGACGGATGAATTTGTCCACGGTACATGGGAAACGGGAAGGGTTCTGCAGAGACTGGACGTTATGTTGTGGTAGCATTGTCTGGAATAGAAGGAAGCTTGCAAATTGTCAAGCCTCGCCTTATCATGAAGAGCGTCTCTGTCATTGGGTATCTTGATACCGCAGATTGAGCTCGACACCAAGCGGAACTCTGAGGCTGAGTCCGAGATTTGGGAAGAGAAGATGGCCAGAACGGTGAAGCCTATGAAGTAGAGAACACAGAACGTCGCCAAAGGAACAGTCCTTAGAACAGCAGATTTTGCAATGCCGGTCCAGTACCAAGCTTGCTGAAGAAACAGCCAGGCAGCCGCTGGAGCAGACTTTGCATTTCGCAGAATGACCTGTCTTTGATAGTAAAGACCATCATGCTTATTGCCGGTGGCTAAGACCTGATGGACTGAAAAGCTGATGATAACCCATAGTCGTATTGCGACGATTGTTACGAACGCCGCAATAAAGGCGAGAAGCAGGCTAGCATCCCTAGACGAGAGGGTGATGGTCGCCCCCAAAACAGGTCCACGCGACCAGTCAGTCCAAGCCCCTGTGTAGATTCCATAAGACATGATTGAGTAGGGATATGGCACAGATGAAGTAGTTGATGTCTTTCTTGAGATCACTGAGCATATCTCGTACAGTTGCGAAAGAGAGGAAAGGGTAAGATGGAGGGCAACGTAGTAGGAGCATTCTGTCGAGCCTCTGTGAACGCCTGAGAAGAATGTCTGGAATTGGACATTGACGTTTCCATTCACCCTGCAGGCATAAGTTCGAACTGTAATTGGTCTGACGTTCAAAGCTGAAAACCCCAAGCGCCATGTTTTGCAACTATTGGTCTTGGCATGAGTCTGACCAGTCACATGCGCCTTACGCCCTGCAAGGCAGACTGTAAACGTAATTACGCTGAATTTCTTTACTGAAAATGACTGAACGAGGGATTCTTAAGCTAACAACAGTTTGATCAAGTTTTGCATCCAAGCTAAGAATCAGACAGAAGCTAAAGTCCTCCAACTTCTCAGTGATACTAACAGTAGACTTGAATGACAAAAGCCAGAAACTCTTTAGGCCCCAACAATAGAACCCACCTACAGGAACTAATCACCACTGGAGGAGGGATAGGATTGTTTCGCAGGACAGCGCAGGTGGTGAAACATAGCAAATGCGCTTCTCTATACTGCGGTCTTCTGGTCTACAGCAACACAGCATTATCCTCAAGCATTTGCGATCGAGTCACTCGAGTCACTCGAGTCCTTTCAACTCTCACTTGTCATGTGCTTGCAACTCGTGGCCTTAGTCGCAAAACAGCCAACGGCGCTTTGGATGCAATATCGAATAGAAGTCGTCTACATTATGAACTCGGCCTTGGATAGCCTCGGTGTTTGCGTACGGACATTCACTGACAAAAGCTAACATCGCCAAGTGGACGACAGCCAACTGTATTCTGCTCGACGTCGTAGTGACCATGATGTAAAGTAAATGTGCGTATGGTGTTGCTAATCACGCAGTAATTCCCAACACAGTTGGCCTCTATTGGCTTTGTGTTGAAATGGCCGAAGTCCCGAAACGCCGATGCTATTGAGATAAGGTTACTGTGCTAAAGCACGCCAGGCTTATTGAAGTCTGGGGTCCCCACGGGGAACGCGGGGAAGCCTGCTCACCTCGTAGGCTTGTGGCATTGTCTCCTGCCCCGATCGGAGTCTTGATGGTCTGGACTTGCATCTCAAAAAAGTGTTCAACTTCTTGTTCCATGTATAAAACCATCTATCCTTGCCGCAATAATGATGGATATGAACTCTTTCAAGTAGCCTTCTTCCATTCAACAACAATATCACAAGGCTATTGACTTCAGCAATGACCGTTCAACGTACAACATCCCACGCCAGTTCAATGGAGAAAGAAGCGGCTACCCACCTCGAAAACGATGCGGTAGTAGATGAATACCTCTCCCTTTTCCCCCTATTGGCAACCAAGAGCCTGGAAGAACGTCAGCAAATCGAAAAGAAACTTAAGCGCAAGCTCGATTGGGGTTTCTTGCCGGTCGTCACGCTCATGCTGTTGATGGGTTACCTTGATCGCATCAACGTGGCCAATGCGCGGTTGGCAGGTATGCAGGAGGATCTGCACATGTCTGATACTATGTGGTCTGCTGGAATATCTCTTTTCTACGTTGGGTATATCGTCACTCAACTTCCTGCTACTGTCTACCTTGCCAAAGGTCTGCCGCGATGGCAGATGCCTGCTTATGTCATCGCATGGTCTGTTGTTACAGCCTGTATGGCTGCTATGAGCAGCGGATGGTCTTTCCTGGTTTGCCGATTTATGGTCGGTGTTGCTGAGGGCCCTTTCCTTCCCATGGTTAGCTTGATGACTTCCTCATGGTATACCAAGGAGGAGGCGCCTTTGCGGATGGCCATCTGGCATGCTGGTAATATAGCTTCCAATATCTTCTCCGGTCTGCTTGCGGCTGGTATCTTGGAGAACATGAACGGCGTTGCTGGTATGCGTGCTTGGCAATGGTTTGTTATCTTGGAAGGTAAATAAAGCCTGTTTCAAACCATAAAGTAAAAATCCTCTAACTCTAACTCCTATAGGTATCGTCGGACTTTTCGTCGCTGCTATGGGCTTTTGGTGCATCCCTAACTTCCCTCACAACACCGGCACATACTTCATGACACCCGAGATGTCCGAGATGGCACAATACCGAATGATCGTCTCAGCAGGCGGTCGATCTGAGGATGACGAAGGTGGTGCCTGGGAAGGTGTTAAGCTTGCTTGTCAAGACCCGTTCACCTGGATTTACACGGTTCTTCACTTTGGTCTCATTGTCGCCCTTTCATTCAAGGATTTCTTCCCATCGGTAAGTCACACCTACAAGTTCTCAACAATGACTAACGGTTTTATCTAGATTGTCAAAACCCTCGGATACTCGAACCTCATGACCTATCTCATCCAAGCGCCACCGTACATCTTTGCTTATCTCGCCACCTGTGTGATCTCTTGGTCGTCAGGAAGATACATGGAACATTGCTGGCATATCATTGGCAGCACAGCTGCTTGCATCGTCGGCGTCGTCATCATGATTTCCACACTGAACCCAGGTGCCCGATACTTTGGCATGTTCCTGTTGTGTGCCGGTCCTTTTGTCGGTCTGAATGTACGTACCCAATCCCTCGTTCTTGGGTATAGCTCCATACTAATAGTAGCAGATCCACATTCCTTGGGAGACTACCAACGTCGCTCGCCCTCGCACGAAGCGTGGCGCTCTGGTTGCCATTACCAACTGCATCGCGTCAGTCTCGCATTGGTTCACACCATACTTCTTCGTAAGCCCCCCCATACACAACACTTTAGAGTCTAGCTGACCAGTTAAGCTTCGCTCCCAAGAACCTCGCTACCAAAATGGTGGCATTCTGATCATTGCAGGCTGTATCATGGGCATCGTCGGCTGCCTGGTTTGCAAGTGGTACGTCAAGAGACTCAACAAGAAGATGGAAGAGCATGAAGTGGCAAATAATCTGCCCAAGAGGTGGCGATACGTTGAGTAGGATTACATTTGAAGGCACGGTCATTGGACTGCTGTTTTGTTCTCTTCACTTGGTGGGAACTGTTTATGGAGGCATATCATGCTGCGCGCTCGGTACGAATACGTATGACCAATTAACAAGTCCTTCTTTTCGTTGCAATCACTCAACTCTTGCCTCTCTGGTTGATCAACAGGTTCAAAATAGTGTAAGGCCACAGAATGCTACCATTAACCATGTCATAAATACAGCATCCCCCTCAATCGTCAAAAATAGAATCCAGACTTCCCCCAGGTTCACTTAGTGAGGGGTAGTCTGACCCAGTTCTTTGCCCACTGGCAATGCCATTGCACTTGAACTCGTGGGGCTGATAATCACTACCGGTAATTCGGCGAGAGACCGAATATGTTGCTTTCCAATAGACAAGTTCAATACCCACTAGCGATTGCGATTATGGAAGTCTAGATCCAACAGTTTTGTTGATTCGTGCTAACGCGGGGTAAGGCATAAGATGGGCTGGCCGGCGTTTCGGCGTTTCGGGGCCACAGCGCCAAGAATACCCGTTCAAAATCCAACTTTCCCCGCCGTGACTCTCGGTCACTTTTCCCGACCGGCACAATCGTTATCTACGACTCCAAATACCGGCGATTAATCGAAAATGATCGCGTGCACGCTCTGTCACAATCGCAAGGTCAGTGCGTCAAAGAGATCGCCCCGGATCTTCAACCCTTGCTGGCTGGCTCAGTGGTGTCTAGACAGGCTAACTTCCCCAGGTCCGCTGTGAAGTTGACGGTGATTCAGACACTTGCATAACGTGCAAAGCTGCAGGAGTTGAGTGCATGTGAGCATTCCACCACATCCAACTCCGGACAAGGCTGATGTGATAATCCAGTCCACGCACCAGAAAGCGTCGTCGCGTGGGAGGTGCTTCTACGGTCCAACAGCCTGACCAGGATTACAGCACTGAGAACAGTCGAGACGTCTCGCAGTCAGCCAGGCCATGCATTGAAGTAAGGGATGCATATCAGACCCCATGTACAAGCCAAGCGACAACCTACATAGGCAGAGGCCACTACATCGCAGATGACGATGAGATAGATGAGTCAAATGCCCGGGCATTTGAACCGGCAACGATAAAGGTAGGTCCTCATGCAAGCACACAAAAGGAAACACTAGTTCTTTGGAAAGCCTTGGACATACCCCCTCCAGCAGCGCGTCAAAGCCTACTCAGTGCTTTCCTAGACTATTGCAATTTATGGACGCCTGTTTTGGAACCAAAGGATATTCAGGAGCTCTCGCATTTCGACCAGGGAAGGACGTCAATGCTCCTGGCTCAATCGCTATGGTTGGCTGGCAGTAGAGTCACGAATGCGCCTTCTGTGGTTGCCTTTGCTTCATCCGACGACTTCTACCACAGGGCCAAAGCGGTATTCTGGTCTGGAGTTGAGACGGACGGATTATCCGCCATCAAAGCCTCATTGATGCTCCAATGGTACAACCCACAGGCCCCCGAGCATATCTCATTCGATAATAGTGGCTTCTGGCTCAAAATCGGGGTTGGAATCGCACATCAGATTGGCCTGCACAGGGAGTCCCCTCAAGGACCATCGAGAGCAATCCGACGGAGGTTGTGGTGGAGCTTGGTAGTGAGAGACTCGTTAATCTCTGTCGCGCATGGTAGACCACGGGTCATCAACCTCGACGACAGCGACGTGCAGGCTCCGATGGCAAGCGACTTCCCAGACTCACTTTTCTCGTTCCAGCTGTTCTCGGCCTGGGTCGATATCTGCACCGTACTTGGGGATATATCGTCTTGCTGCATGAGGAGACACATGTCACGAACAAAACGACTCTACATCGTCAACTCATTATGTCGTTGGACAACGAGTCTACCTCAAGAGCTCTGGGTTGCACCCAGCAATCAACCACCACATAGCTATTTCGCAACCACCCACAATCTGCCGGCCCGTCAGCTGTATCTACCATACCTCACCAGCTTAATAGTGCTTTCTCGAATGCAGCACTCAGCGGGATCACTATCGCTGACCGCCACGTTGGCCGCCTCGTTTGTCGCCCGTATTTTTGAGGACTTTCTAGCCAGAGATGAGATTAAGGTTTCGGCACCCATCAGTGTTCGGTATTGCCTAATTTCAAGCATGGCACTAGTCTCAGTCATGCCTGATAAGAGACTCTGGGATGCCGTCCAGCCGGATTTAGAAGTATTACAACAAGCACTCACAGAACTGTCCAAGCGTTGGCGGTCGGCGATTGGGGCTTCTAGGGCTCTCCAGAATGCTATCAACAAGAGACAACAACGTACCGGGAGCTCTACGTCCGGACTGAAGATTGACAATGAGAGTTCTCTGGAATACTTCAAGATGATAGATCTTAGTTACTGCCGCATATGGAGCACTCTGAGCGATAAGCTATCGTCGAGCCCGCTGGCTACTCAAGAACAAATGCCTGTGTCGGAGCCGATGCAACAACCGCCTAGCGACGCTCTGGAGACAGCTCCATTCATTGATAGTGGAGAAGCCTGGGACCTGGGTGCGATTCAATTCGAGCATGTAGAGAACTGGATACTTAATGATGGGTTCTTATTCGACCCGTAGATCAAGTTACTTTACTATTGACTACAACTCAGTCACTTCATAGCTTATGTTTCTTCTTCCCTGTCCTCAGCTTCTCAAACTCCTTCTGCGGAATCCCCTGGACATTTCTCTCCAGAGCTCCAAACACTTCATCAACATTCTGTGCATCTAGTTCCCGTCTCGACCTTTGTCTAATCATCTTCTTGATCTGCAACATACTCGACGCATTCAGACCATCATGGAACCGCTCATTGACCTCCCTGAGAACCTCACCCCGAAACGACTCGGCAGGACAGTCGAAGACCTGATTGACAAAGCCTGTCGCAAGTAAATCTTCGCTGGTGATTCGCTTCCCCAGAATCAAGGCTTCATTAGCTCTGGAAATGCCCATGCGTTCTGCGAAAGCTATTGATGATACACCCTCGCTGATGAGGCCGAGGCTGGCGAACGGTGTCAGGAGATAAGTTTCTGGTGTACAGTAGATGAAATCAGCGAAAGCGATCAGCGCAGCAGCCATGCCCACTACCGGTCCGTTAAGGGCTATGACCAAGATCTTAGGATGCGTGTAGAAGGCTCGTGCAAGATTCATGTTGCTGGCTACTGTGACGGTCAAGTTGTGCCGATACAGATCTGTGCCTTCGGCTACCTTTCTAGAGACGGACACGTCGGCGCCACTACAGATGTATGTTAGTACCATAGATTTGTGGAAAGATGGAGGATCTCCTTACGCTGAAAAGAATCTCCCAGTGCCTGTGAGTACAGTCGCTACTACTTCATCGTGCTCTGCCACCTCTTGAAGTGTGCGCGCGAGCTGATAGAACTCGTCTTTCGTCAAAGCATTTAGCTTATTGGGTTTGTTGAGCGTTACAACGGCAATGGGACCGTTGTATTCGACCTCGATTACTGCCATGGTTGCGATTCTGGTCAGAACGCCGGTCTGGATTCACAGTGATGCCTGTGTTGGTGTTTGGCTTGTGTGCCGAGAGCTGAATTTGTGGCAAGTTGGTAGATACAAAGTCAACCACAATAGCTCATAGCCGGGTCATTTAACTGCCTGGCTCTAGACTGAGCCAGCCACAGCCCACGGGATAGATCCGTCATAGTGCAGGTCAATCCATTTCGCCGAGACACCGCTTTAGCAAACGCCGAAGCACTCCACACTCGGAATTTTCATCTCGGCCACAACCCCACATTATCGGCACTTGACAACACCCGAGCCTGGGGAAACTTGGGAGAGAAGGCAGATCATAGACGCTATCACAATGAAAACGCACCCTAATAATTAAGGCTCAATGTCAACGAGAAAGATGTGTTTGTCTTCACGGCATGAAACACAATCCCTTGACAAAGTTAATCATCTTATCTCAATATGACTGCAACTACCAACACAGACCGCACGCAGATGGTACCATCGCACGATGGTCCCCATGTCTTGCCCAACAACCCACTATTCACAAGACTGCTACGGCACGCGCATCGAGACCGTATTGCCCTGAAAGACCGGCAGCTAGGTGTGTCCAAGACATATGGGGAACTGCTCGATGCGGTGTTGGTCTTTAGAGAGATGCTACACGAAGCTTTGCCTTCCAAGGTACAGCGACGACTGAGCAACGGTGATGAAGTCTATGTGGGCGTGTTGGCAGCAGGTGGCTACGAATTCACGGTCGCCGTTCTAGCAGTTCTGGCGCTGGGGGCAGCGGTAGTACCCATGTGTGCGTATATACCCCGTTCCGAGATGTCATTCATCAACTAACTGATCAGTCCCCACGGCACCTGCAGACGAGGTTATCTACTACGCTACCAAGTCACAACAGGTAGCTATCCTATCAACCTCAGCAACAACACAACTTGCTCAAGACGCGGCGCATCGATGTGGGATTGTACAGCTGAACATTCTACCCAATCTACCTCGAACAACCCGTCTGAAACCGCATAACATTTCGTTATCGTCCAACTCTCCACAAGACCCAAGAGCACCCGGCGTGGTTATCTTCACTTCTGGTACAACTGGCAAGCCCAAGGGTGTAGTCCTACGACGTACATACACGCACGAGGGCGCCATCTCGGTCGGCGACAGCTATGGCGTCACTCACACAGATGTACTCCTACACACACTACCAGTACATCACCAGACCGGTCTCGGAACATCTTTCTTTCCCTTTCTCAATGCTGGCGCGTGCATCGAGTTCCATGGCAAATTCGACGCAGCGACCGTCTTGCAGCGATGGCTACAGGGCGATCTAACTGTCTTTTCCGCCGTGCCCACCATCTACATGCGCCTGAAGTGGTTCATCGAGCAGCTCCCAGAGAAAGAACAGATTCCTTATAAGCAATCAGCTGGCCAGTTCCGTGCTTTTCTTTGCGGATCTAGCGCTCTGCAGGAGCATGTGCAGGATTTCTGGACCGAGTCCATGGGCAGATCCATCCTTCCACGTTATGGCGCTACGGAGATTCCTGGTTGTCTTCGTGTCTCTGTTGATCTTCATGATGCGCCCAAGGGAAGCGTAGGCCAGGCTATGCCAGGCGTTGAGCTCAAGATCTCGCCTGAAGGTGAATTGTTGGTCAAGACGCCAAACATGTTTGCCAAGTGAGTATTTTATGATTCTGTCTTAATGTCCATGGCTGACCAATAACCAAGGTACCTTATGGATCCAGAGGCAACCAAGAATGCTCATGATGATGAAGGCTGGTACAAAACCGGCGATATCGCACGACGTGAAGGGAATTTCTACTTTATCGTGGGCCGCGCATCAGTCGACATCATCAAGTCCGGTGGATACAAGATCTCAGCACTAGACGTTGAACGCGCGTGTCTGACGCTGCCCTACGTAAATGAGGCTATGGTAGTAGGTGTCGAGGACGAGGAGTTTGGGCAGCGTGTCGGCGCAGTGTTGGCAGTTAAGGATGTAAATGCGTCAGATGTCACCCTTGCCGACGTAAGGGAAATTCTTAGGAACCAGCTGGCTGGGTATAAGCTACCGACTGTGCTGAGGGTTGTAGAAGGGGAACTTCCCAAGGGTAATACCGGGAAGGTACAGAAGAAGACCCTGGGACCGCAGCTGGTTCCGAGTCCTGGATATGAGCAGATTCCTGAGGTGCAGGTATGGAAGAACCGGACTCAAGGTGGGTTGGTACAGGCAAGACTGTAGACTACGATGGTGTATTCGATCAGTATGAGTATAGGGAGACTGGAACTAACGAAATTGTACGTAAACGCCGAACGCCGAGCTCACGCATATATAATCCCACTTGATTCATTCTAGAACTCTTTGCAATTGCCAATTGACGTGCGTACCATCTATTATCGTTAAAAGTATTCTGATACAGCCACCGATATGACCACACCGACTTCCTTCACAGTCACCAAAGGGCCCATCACTATCGAGGCACTAGACCAAGGTAATGGTCCTGTGGTCGTCATTCTTCCTTCGCTGGCACGCGGCGCAAACGACTACGACGTCGTCGCCCCAATTCTCGCCAAAGCTGGCTATCGCGTTATCCGCCCTCAACCCCGCGGCATCGGTAAAAGTAACGGACCTATGGACAAGTTGACCTTGCATGACTTCGCCGCCGACGTCGCCATGGTCCTAGACCACATCGAATGTGGTCCTTCCGTCATCGTGGGTCACGCATGGGGAAGCCAGCCGGCGCGCATGCTAGCCGTCGACCGTCCAGATCTCGTCCGCGGTGTCGTTATGGCAGCTGCTTCAGCAGGAAAACTGCTCCCAGGCTCTACCGAGAAGCCGTTCAGCCGACTTCGCACCGAGATTGACGGGTCGGGAGATATGTCTCTTCCTGAGCCCAAGCGACTTGAGTACCTGCGAGCCGCCTTCTTCGGGCCTGAGTGTAACCCGCGTTTGTGGCTAGACGGGTGGAACGAGGCGGCGCACCATGCTCAGGCGCATGCGCGTAAGTACACACCTGTCGAAGAGTACTTTAGTGCTGGAAAAGTTGTTCCGATTCTGGATCTACAGGCTGAGCATGATGCTGTTGTTGTGAAGGATGTGATGAAGCCGTGTTTGGGTGATCGTGTTGAGGTGCAGGTTATTAAGGGTGCTGGTCATGCTATGGCGCCTGAGCAACCAGAGGCTATGGCCAATGCGATCATCAATTTTGTCCAGAAAATTTCAAATGGATTCAATTAGCAATGATACATGTTTGCCTTTTGAACAACCTTGTCACCATTGCGTGTGGGTTGATTTTTTTCAAATATGTAAAGAAAATGTGCATCGTTGATCCACTCCCCCAGCGATTTATAAACCTGCTAAGATGTTGACGCCAACACAAAACATATGAGCTTTACTTGAGGAATATTAGGAAAATAAAACAAACATCATAATCGCTCCAATACGTGTCTTCTATCTTCGCAGTATCTAATCTACCTGTGGTAACGAAGCTACGCAAACACTCAAGTGAACGACTTACCTCTGTATGGCGGGTAGTCTAGGGTAAGACACACTCACGACATCACCGGAATCACTGATATGAAGCATGCAGGGGTCCCACTCGGCTGTTCAGCCTAGCTCCATAGCCGAAGTTAGAAAACATCCCATTCGACAATGCTGCGATCCCGGTTAATGAGACTAGCCACTTCGAGACAGTCGGTCTCCGCACTGTCATGGAGCTTCGGGTAGTCACCACGGCGTTTCGACGACACACTAGGAAAGCACCATAACGCCGAGACCCGTTAGGAAAAGTGGATTAAATGTCGATGTCTAAGTCATCAGCACCGTCACAATCATCTAATTTACTCTAAGTTGCGATTGCAATTGTTTCAATGATGTACCAAGACCTAAGTCTCGAGCGTCGTGGAGATGTCTTCATTCTTACTCTTCAGAAGCCTCCAGAGAACCGTCTCACATCGCAATTCTGTCAAGAGATCATTCGAGCTCTTAACGATGTCCGCAAAGAACTAGGCCCCGATGCTCCTGGCGCTGTCATCATTCGGGGTAACGATGCCAAGTTCTTTTGCACAGTATGATAAGTCGTCCATGGCGGCTTCAATAGTTACTAATTACTTGCACAGGGGTTGGATCTACACGAACGAGATACAAACCCATATGCCAGCTCCGAGGGATTCTATCCGGTAAGAATATAATCTTGTCTTTGTCCTAATTTGTTGACTGACACATGCATAGCTTGTCGCAACTCTCCTCGACTTCCCGTTCCCCACTATCTGTCTCATTACGGGACACACATTCGGAGGCGCCTCCGTAATGACACTAGCACACGACTATCGCATCATGAACAGCACCCGAGGGTACTGGTGTATGCCAGTTGCCGAACTTGGCCTGCATTTCGATGGAATGGGTGCTCTATTGAGAGCCAAGTTGAGACCACAGACAGCCAGGAAGGTCATCCTGCAGGGCCATAGATTCACTTCCAGTGAGGCATTGGCAGATGGTGTCGTGGACGAGATTGCCCCGCCGGAGAAAATGCTGGATAGAGCTTTGGAGCTTGCAGACAAGGTGAAGTCGAAGGCAAAGATGGGGGTTTACGGATTGCTGAGGGGAGAGCTTTATGGGGAGGCGCTGAGGGCGTTTCAGCAGATCAGCTATGTTCATTCTCGCCTCAATTCGCGTCCGGCAAAAGTCAAGCTATAGGTGTCAGTCGTTCATAGGTTTCGTAGTGGTATAGGAGTTACCTCGCCTTGGCAGAGATCCTTGCATTTGCCAATTTGCTGTTCATGGCTCTAGCTCTCCATTTACACCACCTGGAGCGACACCGGCTTTTTTGTAGCTCCTGACGGTAAAAAATGCAAAAGATGGTACGGCTCTGTGCATCCATAAATTTGCTTAGAGACCTCGAAATCAACAACAGAGAGCATCAGAGTAGAGCGTCAGAGCGTATTCGCATCCTCTTAATAAGACGAACAACTTTCCAGGATGGTCTGGGACGTCAGCTGTCCTTGTCATACATTGTATTTATCACCTACGCTAACATGGTATCGAATACCTCGAAACCGCAGACCTTTACACGGTATTCAACTTATATTTCCTAAGTCTACTCAATACAATTGTGTTACCCCATTAATGTCGCCCTGGCAGCATCCATATCGACATCTTCAGCACTTTGACTGGCTGTATCACCTTGCAGCGACACGTCCTCCTTTAACAATGCATCGATCCAGTCATCGCTTAAGCCGTTTCCCAAATCCAAATCTTCCCCATCAGTGGCGCCCGTCGCTGCTGATTCGATCCCCTGGCGCGGGGAAACTTCTTCTAGAACGCTTCTTTCACCGGGCGCAATTCCCCTCGCCCAGAGATCTAATGATGCTGGCGAGTATATCTCTTCGGAGGCCTCAGCCAGGTAGGATTGGATAATATTGCCGAAGTGCTCGTGCCAGGCGTCTTGGAAGTCGCTTGCGGCCGTTGTCGCTGGTTTATCGCCGTCTGACATTGGAGGCGACCTCAGGTCGATTCTTCGTTGAGATGGAGCGTGTAATATCTTCTTAGCCCGTACTTGTCTGGTCAGGCTAGTGCTAGATGGGGTTTGGTTTTCATTGAATGAGGCGGCCATGTCTGTTTCAGGCAACGGTCCACCCCAAGAAATGATATTGTCCAGGTTTTCAACGAGACGAGCATATAGTCTCGGTCTTGTATCTAACAGCTCCCTCCAGCTGATTATCTGGAGTGGTTCTTCACCGGGCGGGAGGACATCTTGCTGGAGAATCTGAGTGAGGTTGTGGTTGACAGCTTTCACTGCTTGCACTATGTACTCGAGCTCATCCCTGTAATGGAGCCTTAAACATGCCATGACCTTTCGCACCCAGTCTGGGCAACGGGGAACATGTGCCCCGACAACCGACTGGGCCGACTGCTTTGTGTGTAAGAGAAACAAGAGCAGTGGAAGTGCTGTACAGAATACCCTGGACGAATGTACATTAACTTCACTGGCTACTTAGAACTGATTGGGTCTACTGACATGCTTTCCGGAACTTGGGATAGAAGCTGCTGTTGCAAGGAATCCGAAAGTCGATCCGTCAAGTTAAGTATGCAGTTCGAAAGTTCGTATTTCTTCTCACGAATGGAAGGCCGCTCGTGTATCCTATAAGGGGAGGCTGCCATGCGGGAGCTTGTTGTAAGGCCTAGGATTTCACTCTGACAGAGCGATAACATGGCAGTGCTATTGCGACAAGTCAGTTCCCCCTTTTATGATCCTATGGCAATGGCGACTTACTCATAATGGATGTACATGATGCTCACCAGCAGCTCCATAGGCTGATGCTGTGAGACTCCATGTTCTCTTTCATCGTTGGAACTGGCGGGCGAGTCGCCAAACGCGGAGTCTTGTACAGAGGTCGAGAGCACCAAGCTGTCATTGTACCATGATCTCAGCTGCTCTTTGCACTCATGAATCTCGTGCTCGTCTCCACTGATCTTTGACGAAGTACACGTACCCTTTTGCGGGTAGACCAGGGCCAGAACTCTTCTCAGGATAGCAACAAGAGAAGACATCTGTTCATGAGCTTCAATAAGTTGCTGCTTTGCTTCAACGCCATAGACACGAGAGCGTCCGATCTCATGTGACAGGTCGACACGTGACAGAACAGAATGATCTTCAGCGATACCGGAAGGCATCATGAGCGGCCGACGGGTGTACAAACTGTGAACACAGTCGCTAAGGATGCAGCATCCTACAAGCCGTCTCAGATTGCTCTGGCTGAAGCGAGCTGTAGGCGTTGCCAAAATCCTGGCTTCCGCGATGGCATCTTGACAGTGAGAAAATGCGCGGCCAAGCCATTGACCTTTTGTTCTAGAGGCTTTTTGTAGAGGCCAGTTGGTAAGGAGAAGAGAGACCTGGGCAAGCACCAGTGGTGATGACTCTGTCTCTTGGTCGTATAAAAGCTGGACTGGAGATTAGCCTAGTCACTCAACTTCGGGGGCCACAACGCACCTGAGTCTTCCGAAGGAACCTTTTCCGCGCCTCATATGCGGAACCAAGTTGCATATCTAGAATTGCATGATGATCCACGTACTGAAGGCTTAATTAATCAGAGCCTCAACATGATTGATTGGAAGGCTTACCTTGCACGCCACGAACAACATGGCTGAGAGTAGCATAACTGGAATTCGACTGGCCTTACCGCCAGAATCATAAATAGACCAGAACTCGGCTTCGTTGACAACAGGCAAGATCGGATGAGCATATCGAAAGTACGCCCGGACCAGATCGTCCAAGAAGGTACTTTCGGGTACCTTGAAACATCCTTGGGATTCCAGGTAATTAACATCATCTGCAGGTAGAGAGGTGAGATTGGTGATGCAGAGGAAAGGATAATAGGCAAATGTGATCTCGGGATGACTTTGAGTCTGGTCATGCCTAGGACTTGACTGTACCAGCTTTGGCGTCTCCGACGTCTCGTCGTTCAAGAAGGTAGGTAAATCTTCGTCTTCCTTGGGAGATGGAAGAGGTTCGATGACTGTTTTGGTACTTGACACTCTGGGCTTGGTGCGATCTCTATCGTGCACATGTTAGCGTGTGAGCTATACATGAGACAAAAGCCTTGTACTCGCCTGTAGTGATGAGGGCGGCGACAGGTGACGACACATTGTTTACTGTCAAGGACACAGTTGGTGCAAGTATTATCACGGACGAATGCCACGTCGCAGCGGACCTTTCGCTCTCTGCAGGAGAGGCATGCCCTGCCATTGATCTTGTTAGCCGAGCTTTGTGGGAGGGCATGAGAGGCTGATGGATTTTTGCTGCACGTCAGGTGACTTACCTGGGTGATCTCTTTCGAGCATCTTGCCGTCTCTGCCTCGGCTTGGCTTCGTCGTTCTCAGTCATTGTCATCTTTAGGCTTGAACCGAGGCTTGATTCAGACAGGCTACCAAACGACGTTATCAGCACAAGATTATCAGTACGCATATAATGCAAGTCATCAAGCCTCCATATAGACCAGTATGATAACGGGAGGCTACCCGAGCTAACCCGGATTCTGTCTGGGGAAATCCGGAGTAACTCCGCGTGTGGAACGAAAGCACCGAACGTGGCTTGATAAGCTTTATAACGCCGAATTGCACTCTATAACGCCGAGTGGGGCTCTACAACACCGACTGAGCCTTAGAAGCTAGCCAGTGCGAACGAAGCTGGATTAAATTCCAGAGTTGAGACTTAAAGGGTTGATTCGATGTCAAGTAATATTGACTGGACTCGTAGTGAAAGAAGAAGAAGAACAGTAATCATGGCTGGACGTGTCGCTCAAATTGCATCTCACATTACATACCCAAGAGGTCTTCTTGCGGGACAAACTGCAATAATCACGGGAAGTGGACAAGGCATTGGTGCCGAAACAGCACGCCTGTTCGCTCAAGAGGGTGCGAAAGTGGTTGTTTGCGACGTTGATTCAGGTCAATCCCCCAGGAAGAAGAGAGAATTTTGCTAACATCAGTCAAGCCAAAGCACAAAGCGTGGCTGATAAGATCACTAGTTCTGGAGGCCAGGCCATCGCAGTCGCTGGTGATATCACAGACAAAGACTACATCGACCAGCTCGTCAAACGCGCGGCTGAATTTGGTGGAGGAGAGATTCATATCATCGTAAACAATGCCGGTTACACATGGGACGGCGTGGTGCATAAGATGACCGATAAGCAATGGGCGGCTATGTCCAGCATTCACGGCACTGCGCCCTTCCAGCTTATTCGCACCGCAGCGCCCTACTTCCGGGTCAAGGATGGGAAGCAAAGGAACATTGTCGGCATATCTTCAACATCAGGAGTACACGGAAATGCGGGCCAGTCTAACTACGCCTTCTTTAAAGCTGGCGTGGTGGGACTGATGAAGACGATTGCGAAGGAATGGGGTCCCGGGTTTAACGTCCGGGCTAACACGGTGGCGTTTGGGTACATTGAGACGCGTCTCACACAGGCGAAAGAGGATGGGGCGTTTATTACGGGTCCAGATGGGGAGAAGGTCCAGCTTGGTGTTCCTGGAAGGGATGGCAAATCTATGTTTGAGGACATCCCACTTCGCAGGCCGGGCTCAGCAGAAGACGCCGCTAAGGTTATACTTGCTGTGTGTAGTCCTCTGTTCTCCTATGTTACTGGGCAGGTGATCAGTGTGACTGGAGGTAGAAATATGTGAGGCAAGTTATCGTTTAGCACAGCCAGTTAGTTCACATCGCGATACTCAGGAAAGGATCGAACGATGGTTGGCATGCTCCCAAATTTACTGTCCAAGATATGCCCTTTTGTACACACTTAAAAATGCAGTATTTGTAGGGAGGAAATAACTTCTAGTGATACAATGTTTCTCAAAGCTTGCCTTTGGATACCTTGGCCTTCTTGTTCCCGAGATTCCGTGATGCCGAAAGAACCAGGTTGATATGACTGGCAACCGCAACAAGATCCCCTTCCTGATCCAATATGCTGACCTGCAAGTCAAGCCGTCCTTGATCGATTTTCCTGGCTTCGGTCCTGATGAAAAGCCACTCTACACCCTCCTTTGGCAATAGTTTCTTGATGTCTAAGTTCATGACAAGTGTCGGGTACCAGAATGGATCATTCCTCGAGAAAGGTACCCCATCACTGCTCTCACCAGGCAATGGCCTCCAGCTCTCAACAACATAAGGCTTCGCGTCCGCAACAAGAGGTAACGAGGCATTAGTGAGACGTTCACCGCTCGATAGCCGAATCCATGCATCTTCGAGGCCTTTGCGCCCGGGCTGTCGTCGATAATATGACTCGAAG
The DNA here is from genome assembly GCA_004367495.1 of Fusarium scirpi. Lineage (NCBI taxonomy): Eukaryota > Fungi > Ascomycota > Sordariomycetes > Hypocreales > Nectriaceae > Fusarium > Fusarium scirpi. Next base: position 29,050 of record QHHJ01000181.1, on the reverse strand, counting down.
ACACCTTCCACAGCGCGTACAAATCCCAGCGATGCCAAGTGATCTATCTGGATACGACCCGCTCCGGAAGACCAGTTCGGGTCCAGTCCCTTAACAGCGCGCTCAAAATCAATGGGCGGGGCTGGAGGGAGGAGATGCCAGCCGGTAGCAAGAGTCAGGCCGTTTGTTGTCGGAGCCACACATACAAAGTAGCCGAGAACGCACTTGCGCGTGCCTTGGAGAAGAACTGCATGAAAGGTTGAAGTCGCGCGACCGCTCTTTATGGTCTCGATGGTGATCTTGGCGTCACCTATCTGGGTGCGGTTGACGTATTGGAGTTGGGCTGAGATGATGTCTTGTCCGAGGCCAAGATTTTGAACGTGGCTCTCGACGGCTTGATACATTACGCTTGCGACATACCCGCCATTTGGCACTGCCATCTATGTCAGTTATTATTCTCGTAGGAGTCTGATGGGATAACAAACCGGCACCTACGCAGTACTCTTGGAGAAGATTGCCGCTCCATGAATCGTCCGTAAGCTGAGCCACGCTTACAGCCGCTTTGAATGATACGATAGATGAACTCATGTTGTTGAAATACACTGTCTTGCAGGAAGCACTATCAGCCTTTTGCACTGTTGATATGTATATATGTCCTAGTCGGGTGGACAGTCCATGCTTTTTGAACTCGGAGATTTCGCACTATTGCTTTACGGTCTAAAGCCCCATGGGGTAAGGGTTGACGGCGTTTCTCCCCTCCCACCCCGCTAAAAGATGGGGACCTCGGTAAAAGTTTAGCTTACCCTGAACCTTGAAGACTACTGTCGACAAAGCGGCGACATGAAAAGGTAACTCCATGCTGTTGCATCGAAGGGCGAACTTTAAGTGGCAAGACTTGAGATCTTGGATGAGTGTAGTTGCTTACTGTAATTTTCAACTTCTTGGGCGTCGGCAATGGAATGCCAATCAAGTGGTATCTCGTATAAATCACGGCTCCTTGCTCGCTAGTGTCATCACCTGCCAGGAGCGCAAAGGTCACAGGTAGAGGAGAATTAAACTTCTCAGGAGGAATATCGAATGTTACCAATTCCATAAACCAACAATTGTTACTAAGTAGCTATACTTCTCAGATACAACCGCTCGTCATGAAGGTTTGTCTTGCGTTAGTTTTATTCCGTACATTAAAGGAAGTTGACCTGTTTCGTATCAATTCACTCATCCAGCTTCTATTATCATGCCACAACAAGTGGATTTCTCTCACCAGGTGTCTAAATGCAACTTAAAGTTTAAATTAGATGCAGTGTGCTTATACTCTGAGGGACCTTTTATCCTTCAAAAGCCGACTGCAAAGTATCAAGATACTCCCAGTCAGAATAGCCAATCCAGCCCAGATCCACGCCGCCGTATACCCCAGGGACTTTCTCAAAGCACCACCAACAGGAGGTCCGAACAGCAGTGCAAACGACATCACGGAGAAAGCCATACCAAACCTCGTTCCAATCCTTCGGGGATCACCTGTCAGCCTTACAAATATTGTCGGCTGCATCGCGAAAAACGACCCGGTAAAGAAGCCTTGGACGATGACGGTAGCAAGAAGTCGAGGCGCTGTTGTCGCCACTATGAGACTCAGACTTGTGATGGCCAAGACTGTTGCAGCCCCGATGATGGTGTTCATAGGACCCAAGTACTGGGCCAGAAAAGCAGGCACAATACGTCCGAAAACGGAACTGCTGTTTAGAATAGCTAGAAGGTAAAGAGCTAGATCGGGCGACACAGTGTTACGGTCGAGGGCGTAGCTTTGAACATGCACGAATGGTGTATACATGCCCAAAAAGACCGAGAAGCATCCAGCAACAAACATCAGATAAGGCCAGTCAGTGAAGGCCGTCTTATCAATGAAGGGTCGTCGCGATGTCCCGCTCCCGCGCGGGCGAAGGACGATGTTGGAGAACAGCAGCAGAACTAGTAGTACGAGCGCCATAGCCCTAGTTGCCCATTTCAAGGTTGTCCGGATGCTCAGTTCACGGATCATAATAGGTAGAACGACGCTGTAATCGATCAGTTGAAGATACACCAATAGTCAATTGGTTACTACTTACCCGCCAAGGCCACTCCCGCACGCCGCAAGTCCATTCGCGAGTGGTAACTTCTTAGTGAACCATAATGAAGGAATAGCGACACTCAAGATTGAAAGACAGCCAGTACCAATCCCGATAAGCAGTCCCTGTGCCAGAAGATACTGCCAATATCTTGTGCTTATGCTCTGAAGCACAGTGCCGACAACGATGAAGACAGATCCGACACCAAGCAAGTGTCTGAAGTAGCCAGAGTCGTAGATAGGGCCCACGATAAATCCTGAAAAGACCATGATAAAAGTCTGGAGGGAGCCAATGACTGATATCTGGAATGGGGTATGGGTCGTCAGCTCATCGCGTTCGTAGATAGTCTGGAAGCTACCGAAGCTCCCAATGACGCCTAAAACTAGTCAGTTTCTTCCGAACAATATGTTCAAATGGACAGATGTCGTACCCCATGTGCAAAAATAGAGACAAAATGACCCAGCTACTTGTAGCCAGGCCAATAGCCCACCATCTGGAGGCCCATCGTGAATTGAAGGACGGCTATGCCCGATGCTGACTACTTCTTTGGTGTCTGGCATTACCAAGAGTCGGTCGATAATTTCTCAAGTTACAACAAGCAACCAGCCAGTCGACCTTGTTATGAGCAGGTGACGAGTTACTAAACTGGGCGTTCATAAAAAGTTGGACCGGAGTACTCCGTACACACGCAGAGATTGATAAGCAGCCCCATCTCCGGAACCATGCGACGGCAAGGTAGATCTGTACTTCGTACTTTATTTCCCGTTCGATTTGTCTCTGCAAGCACGCAAGCAAGTAATTAAAAGTTGACCCCTGCATGGTGGATCACTATGCACCGTAACGCAGTTAAAGAACTAAATCGGCGAATCACAGCACGAAAGACATGGGTTAGGTGATAGGATGGTACAGGAAATATATCCGAATACTACTGTGCTTTTTAAATTTCTTGTTTCAAAGAAAAGAACAGGCAATCTTCCACGGATACCACATTGTCGTTTATAATTGTCGTATGAGGAAGGTGGCTCGTTCGGAAATACCATTCTGAGGATCCCAGTCAGGAAAAGACTTTATCCCTCTGGAGACAGATTCAGGATGTCACTCAACTGTCACAATGCAAAGCTTGTTTGTGACACATGGGAAGACAAGATGGGAAGGTGGGATGTGATTTCCTGTGACAGCCGAGGCTAAGTATTTTAAACGCGTATTTGTGCTTTTAGTAATCCGAGCGAGGCAGGGTCTTGTTAACATTAGTCAAATCTGTTTCGGCTAAAAACCTTGTTTGATATAGCGCCGATGGGTTCATGCGTAGCTTTTACAGGGCAAAAGATTACTTGACAATAATCAGAAAAACCTTCTCTCGGATTTTGCCTGCATGTTGTGAAATGGAGAAGGGAACTTCGCATGCAACGAGTAAAATATTAAGTCAATGAATAACATACGATGTATTATCAATGACACAAATTCCACCTTACCTATATGGAGTAGATATCTAGGTACACTTTCCACCCTTGATCCTCCGCGCCACTTCCCACATACCCTACATACATATCCGGCCGAATAACCACTACCAGGGAATCTCCAGCTGCAACCCAATCTGCAGTAAAGTCCGCCTGATTAGCTTCCTCATGTGGCAAAATGTTATACACCACAGACGGAACAAGATCAGCGGAGATACGCTTCCCAATTGATAAGACAATAAAGTGCCCGTAAGAAACAATGGCGTAGAGCCGAGTGGCTTCACCAGCATCTGTACTCAGAGTAACATCGGGGCAGCGATACCCGGGCTTCCAGATACCCTGCTCGACACCCTGCACAAGAGGCGTGACGAACTCGCTATAGTTGACACCCATGCCTATATATGTCAGCATTGAGAAACAGGTGACGTAGCACAACTCACCTGTGATATACCCAGCGTTTCGTTCAATTGTAGAGACGTATTTCTTGGCTGTATGTACCGTGTCTCTAACCAGGGCTGCAGCCACGCCGATGACTTGAGCTGCAGTTCCTCTTCGCTCAATGTCGTAGCTACTGAGAATATCTTGTTTTGCTCTGGAAGTCAACCCCGACGGCATCACCAAGGATGATAGACGCCAGGCTAGGGCAAAAGCATCAGAGACACCGGTGTTCAGGCCTTGACCACCATTGACGGAATGAACGTGTGCAGCGTCCCCAGCAAGTATCACTCTGCCAAGTCCATCTTTGGAAATAAAGTTACCAGCAATTCTCTCTTTAACTATAACCCAATTAGTAAATGTTAAAATTCAAGGATCAGCACGTACCAGTAAATGTACTGAACCATTCTGTTCTTGTGAAATCAACTCGGTACGGAGCGAGATGTTTCTTGATAGATTCTTCAGCAAATTCTTGCGTGACCTTACCCTTAAGTAAGACATAAAATCGAGACATTCCTCGCTCACGCGGAATCCACGCCACCCTCGATTCCCCATCAAGCTCGAAAGTAATGATCTCGGGACAAACTGGAAAGTCAGTGTCCAGAAAGGTATCAAGAACAGCCCAGGTCATCTCAGGTTTTGTCCCTGTGAAGCTGATACCCAGAGACTTCCTGACGAATGATCTCGCGCCGTCTGCACCGACAACATACTTGCTTCGTATGGTCCGACCTGAACTCGTTGAGACCTCAACAAAATCATCGTCTTCAACAACGCTTGTTACATGTTCGTTGTAGCTCACGTTCTTTCCGAGACGCTCTCGTATGACCTTTTCCACTTCAGGCTGGCCGATCATGAGAAAGTTCTTTTGGAGGGCATGCTCAATGCCGACCCACCAAGCGTTCTGACGAGACTTGAAACGGCCTTCTTTGAACGTTGAACTGGCTATTGCTTATTAGTTCGAACTTTGGAAAGGGATTGAGTCCTTACTATTACACTTGAGACCGTGTGGCAAAAGCTCATCTAGAATACCTGCAACTTCGAAATATTGCTGCGTGCGAGCGTTGAGAGCATCAGCACGACCTAGCACCAGCGTTGAAGGCTTCTCATCTAATTCCATATTAGATTATAGAGTGATTATCAAGCCGTTTGAATATCTTACCTAGTACTCGCACTGAAACCTTGAGCTGTTGGAGGAGAAGAGCTGTGAACAGACCAGTTGGGCCTCCGCCGATAATAGTAACGTCGACTTGTTCCATCATTGCGACTGACTTCAAAGTGCTTGTTACAACAAAGTGAAAGAGGACATAAGATATTGTAAAATGTTTGTACACATGTTTTCTGATCACCTTCCCAATATCCGTAGATTAACGCAAATAAGGCCTTGCAAGGATTAAGTGTAAGGATTCCCAATGCGGTGGCTGTAATTCCGATCAACCCACCAACCTTTGATCCACTATTTCCTGCCCAAGCGAGGATCCAAACGAGGACCAAACGAGGAACCGTCAGCCGGTGGGATACCGCGCGGGATGCGGATAAATCCTCCCGGCCTTTTTACATGAAGAAGTGAATGAATTTGTCAACCTTGTGTGATTGAGTCGTGATTTACATGGATTATCGAGATTATCTGATGCAGATCTTTACTCGGAAGCGGCGAAACCACGGCCTTGGCAGCCAACTTCGCCGACGGACTTCTGACTATCCTGATTTGGATCCATGTAAGTCACATTGAAACCTTCCTTAAGCGGAACTGGTTTTCATTCAATATTGTTGATAGGAAGTTCACTAATGGATTGCTCGGCCGAGGATCCTTCTATCACGTCTTGGTCACTTCGAGGACTTTGCCACAGGTCGTCTTGTGGTCCACTACTCGCACCATTTCGTAAGAATCTCTTGGTGAAACGCGATGGTTAAACTCGGGGAATGCCGTCCTTTGACCATGTGAGAACCTGACATCTGCCATCGGAACCCTCCGTCTACGATACTTATTCCCCCTTCATCTCCTTCCTGCCTTGACGACCATCTTCATCTACATCCGGGTTTGGGTGTTATCGTAACCTTTCCAGCTGCCTTCCTCCACCTTGCATTCTCTCCTTCAACCTCATCATGGCTGTAGTTGAACCTTCTTTCAGTCTGCCCTTCCAAAAGGAAGAAGCAGTAGGTAAAGCCGAAACCTTGCCGCTTCTCCTCGACGCCTCTGCTCTCGAAACCTCAAGCAGGATCCTCCATGTCATCAGAAAGTATCGCATGCAACGAGAAGAGATAACCTCTGATGAATCAACCCTCAAGTTCATCGCCCTCATCTACACGCACGTCAAGGCTGGAAATCCAGTGCCTCTCTGTTTGCCAGCATTTCCTTTTAAGTCACCCAATTCCACTTCAAAAACCCTGGGCAAACTTCCTGATAAAGGAGAAGAGATTGCCCTCGCTCACCTGAATGGTCTCTGTAGCGCCATAGGAGATGTGTATTCTCCCGGAGCAAGACTGACTATTGTATCAGATGGCCTTGTGTACAATGGTTTGTAATTGCTTCAGCCGCCTCTAAACATATTCCTGCTAACGTGAACCAGACTTACTAGGTGTTCCAGACAAAGATGTCTGGGCATATGGTGAGAGCCTTCGATCCATGGCTACTGAGATGGACTTCAAGAATCTTTCCTTTTCGCGTCTGCGAGACCTCGTAGACATAGATATGCCGAAAGATCTGGAAGAGATGACCTATGTGGCAAACGCCTCAAATTTCCGCCGTGCACTTCTGAATACTTTCAGTAAACCTGGTTGGAGTTGGGATCAGGTGCGGCAGATGGAAGATCAATGCATGACTTATCGCGGCTACATCAAGTTTCTTAAGATCGATTTAGAAACTGTTTATCCTGTGGATGAGTCTCGAAGCAAGTCAGCCTACAAGAAAGGGATCGAGTACATCGCTAAGCAGATGATGGCTCGAGGAGAGGTAAGTAGCTTTTCTTCATCGCAAGCGCTTGTACTAACTTTCGCTAGGCATTTGCAAATGCAGTTCGACAAGGCTATCCAGATCATGTTCGCCTATCTATCCACCCATCAACTGGGAACACAAAGCTTTCCATCAGTCTGCTCCCTACTGAACAGCTTTACACAACACCGTGGCACTGTAGTGTAGCTTATCGATTAGATGGCACTATCAGGACCGGTATGCGATCAGAGTTTGAAAATGACCCGAGTCTTGAACTAGTCAATGAGAACGGCAGACCGTCGTATTTTAGAGAGAAATCCACTCTATTCTCATGGGCAGAGGACAAAGGTGGTATAATTGTTAGTCCAATGTACCCATCCGGTTTGACAATTCGTCCTACCAACGGCCCTGGATCTTTGATGCTCGACAACATCGACACACAGAAAGTACGAGATCTATCGGAAATCAATTCACCTGTGGTTCTCAAAGGTTTCGTGAAGAGGCCCAACCGCGAGAGGTTGATTAACTTGAGCCACCGGTTTGGAACACCACTTCCCTGGAAGTTTGGTTTGCTTCTCGAAGTCAAGGATCGAGGTCAGGATGCACAAGGGTTGAACAATGTCTTGTCAGCAGAGCCTATGCCAATGCATTATGATGGATTGTTCAAAGTGGTTAAAACGACTGACGAGAATGGTCAAGAGAAGATGGTTTCAACTCCACCACGGTAAGCACTACTTTATAACCTACACAGCTCCCACAACTGACTCATTGATGAAGATTCCAACTCTTCCACGGTGCCACGTCTTCACCCAAAGACACTGGCTTCACGATCTTTTCTTCGTCAACACTCTTCTTCAAGTACCTCCCGTCATGGCTAAGAGAACAGGATCTGTCAAGACTCACATGGAGCGTATCAACATCAGCATTTGACAACACTCTCCTAGGAGGTCTCCCATTAGTAGTTGACCACCATACTACAGGCAAGCCGTGCCTCCGATATCACGAACCATGGCCCCAGTCTAAGACGAGGTTCGATGCTTCCGAGGTGACAATCGAAGCACTTGAGCCACAACAAAGCGCGGCTATATGCAGTACTATTGACTCGGTGCTTTATGACCGCCGGGTTGCAGTCTATTACGCTTGGGAGAAGGGCGATATCTTAGTCAGTGATAACACTTTGATGATGCACACGAGGAGCGACTTCACTTCGGGGATTGATCGGGAGCTGTGGAGGATTCACTTTGATTAGAGTGCTTTATGTCATGGTTGTGACGATGGAGTATGGCATTATTAATAGCAAAAGTATGATAAGATATAGCTTATACTGGAAGTAAAATTGGTAGGATAAATTTCTGTTAAACTGAGAAGCTAATAGTATGATACTTGAAGAAATTCCATCAGAAAGTATTTAATGCTTGTTCCTTTATGGTCCCTGGGAGGAATTGTACTTTCCGCAAGTGTAGTAAGACTTTAATAGGTAAGAATAACCTCGGGACCTTTCTAGCTTAGTACAGACGCATGCATGTAAGTGTGGGATGTCCTGTTTTAATTCTCCCGCGGAAAAATCCAGTGCGCAGCCAGGACGTCTCGTCTGCGTTTACATGTGGAACCCACATAACACCCTTATTCCTCTGGTTTCTGTCCATACACCACATAACTAAGAGATGTCAGCCTTGAGTAAATACATATTGTGAGATGTCAACTTACATGGGCCAATATGAGTGGATGCTCCTGTCCTTCAGCTCCCGACGGACCTTGGCCAGCAAGACATCCACTTCTTCCTTTTTCCAGCCCAACACACGAGTGAAGACGGCGACGCTGGTACTTTCCAAAGCCGATATAGAGTTCTCGAGATGCCATGCGCCTTCATCCTATTAGCGTACGGTGACGTTTCACGGTCCATCTGAGACGAGACTTACCAAGCTCTTTATGTCTTGCGTCCTTCGGCCAGGTATTCTGAGGCCATTTGAAGACCTGCTCTTGGACATTCTGGAATCCTTGCGCCTCAAGCTTCTCCTTGTACTTACTCGCGCCGTCACAGGGTCTTCCGATTATCTTTGTGCCCTCGATGATCTTACTCGCCCACTCCAGAGTCGCTGAATCTTCCTTGAGAGTGCCATCATCGCTGGTCATGGGCCATAGAATATCGGCGACTTCAACCCATCCTCCCGGTGCAACGTTGTCATAAGCGCGTTTGAAGAAGCCAGACCAGTCTGCCAATCCACCTGACATCATGCGACAGTAAACAAAGTCGAACTTAACATTGAAAGTCCAATCCTCCTCAATATCATCGACCTGAAAGCTCAAGTTTGGAGGAACGAAGGAGCTCTGGATGGGACTGAGGTCAACTCCAATGACAGAACTATCTGGATGCTCATCTGCAAAGTCTGTGGCCCAAAGCCCAGTTCCTGTTCCTACATCCAGGGCATTGTGGATCTTATGTCCATCTTGACCGGCAGGGGAAAGGTAGAGTTTATCGCTGAAGGTCAGGAGGAAGAGATGATGCTGCAGATCAAGTCTATCTTGTTCTCGCTCATCGTTTGGCATTAGGTACTGTCCATCTTTGTAGGCATGGAATGTGCGACCATTTTCCTGGCGGTATTTGAGAATACTTGAAGTAATTGAAGTCGTAGAACTTGTCTCTGAGCCCAGGGAAGAGTCAGCGTCCGTGTCGTTTGCTACTTCTTCATCGACCTGGAGGGCAGGGGATACAGTAGGTTCAGTGGCAGTGGCCATGATGGGATGATATGATAAAGATATATACTAATTTTGTAAATCAAAGGAAGTCAAGATGAAAATAATATCTGGAATTCGCGCACCTCGATGAGGGGCTTGGATGATTGCGGCGCATGGGCATGAGTTGTGGGTAACATCGCGTGATAGTATAAGCGACCGGCCAATTACACCAACAGGATCACTTACCAAGCGATGTTGTTGGTTCGCGTGTTTATTCCTGGTTCTTTCATGCAGGGTTTAATACTCTGGCCTTCCTCTTTTGTCGTACATCCTTGGTATAGATAATTGCTAACCGTTGGGAGAGGGATGGATCGTAATAAAATGAACGTGACGGTTTTGATGCTAAATAGATACCTGCCGAAGTCCGTTACGCCCTACGGCAATCAGGTCGTCGCCAGCAACCCGCAGTGGAACTAACATTTCCAGTATGTCAGGTCAGTCCCTGCTTTGAACAATGTTTCCAACTTACCTGCGTTAGAATGAATAATGGAGGCCGCAAAGCATTCAGTTTGTGTGTCAGAGTTGTTATGTGGACATGCGTAATATCAGAGAAGAACTCCCGCAGAAGCGCACTTGCCTCCCATGGCACGTCTATCACTACCGTGATATGATACGGTTTGTCATAGAGCAAGATTCTGCTTAATTCAGTGCCATGTCTGATAATATCCTTACAGTTTGCAGTATACAGCGAAGTCGTTCAAGTCAGAAACTTGTAACTCAAGCAGGGACTTTAAAAAAGGACAACTGTCCTAAAGATTATATTAACCGAACTAAACTCGTTGAGGGTATTGATCAGTAGCTCTGGTTCAATACTCATAGAGAAGACTCTGTTCTCAGTTTATTAGTCAGAAGTTATTTAATTTTCTTCTATTAATAACACTTAACATTCTACTAACCTAGGAATAAAGCTCTTAAACCTTTTGCAGGCATCTCCAGACAGATCACTAATAAACCCTATGTAACTGTAGAGCCTATGCTATATTTACTAGTGTATTCCTCCCAAATTTCACCATCAGAACCCTCAACTCTAATAGTACCTGAATGGTCATCTTCTCCTATATGAATAACAGCCGTCTTGTTTTCATTGCTCATGCTCTTTAAGAATCTAAACTCACGAACAGTACCGGAGTCAGCGCCCTGCGATATAAGAAACTTCACCATATCATCTCGCTCCCGCAACATAGCTTCCAACAATGGGGTCACAGACGCGTCATCCCTCGCCTCGATATTTGCGCTATGCATTAGTAGGGTCTTCGCTAGTGGTACACATCCTATTTCCGCTGCAACGTGTAGGGGCGTCTCCCCTGCTTTGTTGGTCGTGTGAACATCGACCTGAGATTGGTCAGAATCTAATTTTGATGGACCTGCAATTTCTCCAGTACAGTGGAAAGAATATTGTCGTTTTTACCCCACACAGCAGCATGTACGAGGGTATTCTTATCTGGATCTGTTGTATTGAAGTTTGGATTTGCCGGTAGTAATAGGCGAAATGTCTCTTTAGACCCATAATTAATTGCTCTGAACAGAGGTGTCATACCGTCGTCATTCGAGCTATTGATATCTGCCCCTGCCTTGACGAGTTCTTCCACAAGTTCTGTTGAGCCACCGACTTGGAGACAAAGGTGTAGTGGGGTAAAGCCCGAGTCCTTTAGGCCTCTGATATCATCCTTGTGTTCCAGCAGTAGTTTAACTACAGGAATGTCTCTTTTGGCTATAGAGAGATATAATGGACTAATACCTGGAGGGGTGGCTGCGTCAGGGCGTGCCCCGCTCTCGAGTAGTAGTTTGGCGACAGCTAAAATCTCAGCCCGTCCAGGTTCCGTGCCACAAACGCACTGATGTGAATGTCCGTCGTTGTTATAAAGCTGATTGAGGGTGGAAAAGAGAACCGAGCGCTCTTCAGCTTGGGTGTAATTGACACCGGCACCTTTTTAGATAAGAACCTCTGCAATGGAAAGGAAGCCGTGGGTGGCCGCTATGTACAGTGGCGACCCAAGCGGTTCGAAAGATGCGTTAACATTATGTCCCTCACTCAGCAAAGCCTTTGTTAGCTCTGTGTCACCAAAGAGGGCAGAAACTTGAAGTGAGGCCATGGGATTATTGCCATTTATTGCGTCCGGAATGAAAAGATAACATGAAGGGTGGAGATTGTCAAGATGTAATCCAGGCAGTAGAAAGTTGAGAATTGAGAAAACAGTTACTCCCTAAGCACCCTACAACTCTCTTTGAATCAATCCCTTCTGATCTTAGATACCAGATAAGCCCCCACAGGTATACGTCGAAGTGCATGTGTTGAATATCCCAATTACGTAAATGGAATAGATCAGGCATCGATATACAGAGCACCAGAACGACAAAGCGTTATCTCGTTTATGCACGACTTGTTGGCCTCAAACACTTGAAATGGGGCTTGGCGCCAAGGCGTGACTTGTCGTTGACTCAAGGCTTGTGCTGTTTGCAACCTGGTCACCAGTTCCTGACGGAGTGGGGAGATGGACATTAAAAGGCCACCAACGGACCTTCCGATAAGCCGGCATGCTTCTTTCAAATCTCAGCTTCCTCCTGTTCATTCTACCTCGCGGGATATCCCAATGTATAGGGCACTGAACCCCAGCAGACGTGAGATTCGTCTCGTCCGACTACTCCCAGGAAACGAGACAGATACTGTCAATTGCGAGCTATATACAACTTCCTTAGACTGTCCAGATGAGTATGAGGCTCTCTCATATGTATGGGGCAGTCCAAAAGGCACTCTCTCGATCACATTCGAAGGAGAAGCCAAGGATGTCACCAAGGACCTTGAGTTGGCCCTTTTCATCTACGACATCGCGACCGACCAAGAACTATCTGGACAGATGCTCTGTGCATCAACCAAGCCGATGTTCAGGAAAAGACTCTACAAGTGCGGCACATGGGTAGCATTTACTCAATGGCATTTCAAGTGCTGGTTTGGCTTGGACCTTGGGCAAGCCATTCAAATGCCGTTAAAACAATCCGAAAGTTTGTTGCCTACAAAGAGGTTCATCGGGATGCTGTAGAAGACAGCCTGGACTTTCTTAAGCTGTACTACTTCCTCTCGGGGGGCTGGTGGTCTCGTGTCTGGACGGTTCAGGAACTTGTTTTAGCGAAACAAGTGACATACCAATGCGGCTGGGAGTTGATATCAGAGTCTGAAATGCGCAAAATGGCCTCCAGTTTCAGCTTTCAAACATCAGTAAATCGATGTTGCCAGGCGAAGAGTTTGTCAGGAGCTATTTCTGTTTCAAGTATACAGCCCGATTTGGGAGCGACTATGGAGAGACTCCTCCGCCTTCTTGGCTTGCAGGAACGTACGAAGAAAAAGAACCTACCTTTCGATCAAGTCTCTCTTGAGTTGAGGATTAGGGAAGCTACGGATCCTCGCGACAAGGTCTACGGTTTCCTAGGGATATCGCAGGGTATCAGTACAGATTCGATCGACTATAACCTAAGCACTGTGGAGGTTTTTGAGGTGACGACGCGGGAATCTCTTCACTATCGTGGGGATTTAGATCTTCTCAGTCACTGTGTGAATTTTGACATAGATCCTGGCAGAGGAAAGATGCCCAGCGGGCTTCCCTCCTGGGTTCCGGACTGGGGTGTCCAAGGCGTCTCTACAGGTGGCCATTTAGTTGTCATGGTTTACCGCATCCCTTTCTTGAACAGCTATAAGGCATGCGGAGAGCTGAAGTACACAGCCAGTATGAAGCACGATAAAGGGATTCTGAATGTATCTGGTGTTTTGTGCGATGTCATCGATACAATCAGTCGCAGAGTCAGGAGTCGGATGCTCTCCGACGACTGGCAGCAGATCCCTGAATGGCGTACAATGATAGGGGTCGATGAAGACCCGGGACAACCGTATATAGCGGGAGATACAGTTGCAGACGCGTTTTGGCGAACCATGTGTCTCGATATCTCATCTGACTCAGCCATGACTATAGATGCTCTTTCGAAGAGAAGCGTGCTGACCATGGAGATCGCTCAGTTTATTTCCATTATTGGTACAAGAGACTACTCCTGCGCCACGGACTGCCTCAGCCAGATTCTCTCCAACGTTCATAAAGGGTCATCATGTTTGAATAGCACGTAATGAGAGCCACAACAAGACGGAAATTCTTTGTTTCAAAGAAAGGTTTTACTGGCCTTGCCCCGCCAAATGCACAGGTTGAGGACATGATATGTGTTTTTGCAGGTGGAAAAGTACCGTTTATTGCTCGAGCCCCGGAAGATAGTAAGACGAAAGGCGAGGAGCTGCAGGGGACAGCAAGCCATTGCCGGCTGGTTGGGGATGCCTATGTTCATGGATTGATGGATGGCGAGGCAATGGTGATGGGGAGGATCCACAAGACTTGAGAACGTTCAGGTTGCACTAGATTTGTATGTTTGATATTTATCCTACGATCATTACTTAGCAATCCTGTTGAAATGAATTTTTACACTTAGATACCTAACAAACTACCCCTTGAAAAACTTTACTATCTTTAAAAGCCTTGCTACAAGGTGATGGGCTGTCAATGATTGGTAAAAAGGCTCGTTGATGTATCTGCATTGGGAGGCCCAGTGCTTTGCCTGCCGGCGTAAGATATTGTCAAAGCAGTCGTCATGAAGGTCAAAGCGTTTCCTTATGCGTAGGATTGGCGCTTGTCCATCTCCGGCTGTTCAAGTAAAGGAGAAGATCAGAGGCACTGCGTTAGCCCGTCAGTCCCATATGGTAGAAATAAGCTAGAGGGCTCTCCAGTGTCAGGCATGAACACGTGTTAGTCTTTGTTCAATGCCGTACCCCACTGGGCTGTGAATGTGTTCGTTCAACAATGGGCAGAAGCTTAAAGGTGCCGCAGGCCCCAGCGACCAGTTATATGGACATACCCCGGGGAGCCATCAGCCGTTTCATTCTTCATGCGCTTGGCATTACGGGTAAATGGAACGGGCGGACAACAAGCTCATCTATAGGCGCGGTTAAGTGCGGCTGAACGACAATTGCTATTGCAAACCAATTGCCAGCCGCAACGAGCATGTGGGAAATCAGAAGTGGGGAGCTGAACGCCTAATCCAGCAAGACAAATGTCCATCGTTTTAGGTCAGACCGGCCCGTCCCGTTGATTAGTCGACCTTTGAGCAGCTGTTGAATTGTACCACCGTGGCTGCTACCGGGTAGATGGTAATAAGTATGCTTTTGAGGCAGTCCCCTAACTTTGCAATTACTTGACCTTTCACACGCAATCATATTAACGCATCAGTCACGTTAGGTTCAAATGTTGGGTTCTAACTTGCATAATACTTTACCTCCGATTCAGGACGAGTGGGTTAACGTCTCTACTACAGCTGGAGCAAGTAGTGATGAGCCCGCCAAACCTGAGGATCTTGATTCCCCGGAAGCCGATGTTTTAATCCGACTTTGGAATAAAGCATACAACTCGATCAAAAGGGAGAAATACGATTTGGTACTTGACTATCAAAAGATCTTGACTGAATAGTTGACCGGAGGTATACCACTTTTCCACTCACAGCTTCTGCAGACTAAACTGACACATGTCAAACAGATGACAGCGCGGGCAACACTCGCCAGATCAACCATGATCTTTTTCAGATCCCTGGGACAAGATCACGTTTTAAACTGATAAAGTGAGTGGTAGAGAAATCGCTACAAAAGGCACAGAAACACCAAAAGACTAAGGAAGGCGTGTTAAGGTTCTGTACTCTTGTGTTGAACCGAAAGGATATTGGTAATGCGGTCCTCTCCTCCCAACCCCCTGCTGCCATAGCCTGGTCTGGAATCTGTGCTATACTTCCAGTAAGTTGTAATGAGCCAGTATGAGCAGATTCTAGTGCCTAACAATCTTTTAGATACTCACGAGGATTTTGGAGCAGCAGCAGTCCATGGTCGATGGGCTCAATCACATCGCTTCAACTATGCCCTGGTATATGCACTTGACTTCTTATGTTATCCTTGACCCATGGCAAGGAAGCCTTCATCTGACGAACCTTAAAGCAAAGCTTGAGGGAAGGATTGTCAGTCTGTATCAGGCCGTGCTGGAATACCAAATGAACAGCGTTGCATATTGCTATGCCAAGAACAATCTTGTGCGTGGCCTCAGAACCATCTGGGACTCTGTAGATTGGAAGGTTCAAATCAAGGATTTGGAAAGTTTGCAGCAACAGTTCGATAATGAGCTGTCACAATACTCCAGTCAGCTAAGCCATGACATTTTCGGTGATATTGCGACCACATCCACAGCAACCTTATCACATTTACAGTCTTACCACACAAACAGAGCTAAGAGACTCAAGGTAGTCAGTCAGTTCAGGACAACACGCTACGAGGAGTATATGGTGACACATCCACAGCGTGCTCGAGGGACTTTCGAGTGGCTGCGTCGCAACGATCAGTATATCAGCTGGTCGCAACAAAACTTCGGGCTCTTACTTCTAAGCACCGGTCCACACTGTGGGAAGTCAGTCTTGACAAAGTACCTCGTCGAAGACGTTCTGCCATTTGGTGAGCCGGTTCCAACAGTCGCGTATTTCTTCTTTAGCCACAACCCAGAGCAAAGGAGTTTGACGAACGCTCAGAGTGCAATGATCCACCAAATTCTGTACCGGCTCCCCGAACTTGTCAATGTCTGCCAAGACGAGATTCAAGTTCACGGATCGGAACTTACATCCGACCTTCTGCCGCTCTGGAAGGTGTTTGAGAAGGTGGTTGATTTTCCGGACAAGAGACAGATAGTCTGCGTCCTGGATGGGTTGGATGCCTGCCATCATTCAGAAAGGAAACTATTTACCAAGGTACTTAAAGACTTTCTCAAATATGGGCTTGGGCGTCGACCCAGTATCAAATTCTTGATTACGACAAGAGAGGATCTCGAAACATTGGAAGAGTTTCAAGGCATTGCCTCTGCGTTGACCCTGACCTTCAACGAAGAAATGGATAATTCTGGAAACTTCCGTAGGATAGGTCAAGACACTGAGACGGACATCCAGCTTCGCAGAGACTTCAACTTGGTCTTGGACGACTATGCCAATGTACTTACGACCAAGAAAGGACTGTCCTCAGGCATGTACGAGACAATCAAGTATGCGCTAAGAGCGTTACCATCGGAACCAACAACATACATCTGGATGAGTCAAATGATCGACGACTTGGGCCAGAACTTGATCGATACCCCCGAAAGGTGGCAGAATATTCTGAACCGCGCTCCACAGGCTCTCTTCCAGCGTTATGAAACTATGCTACAGGGGATATCTGGAGAGGAATTACGTTGGTTCAGGACGTTGTTCCATCTAGTACTCGCTGCTGAGAGGCCTCTGACCCTCCACGAGATGAACATTGCCATGCATGTAAGAGATCGGAGAATTGCGTACTCGGAAGCTGAAATCGGACTGCCCGCCGATGCAAGCTTTCAGAGGTGGATAACCCTTACCTGTAAAGGCTTCGTTACTGTATACCAAGGGCGAATACTTTTCATTCATCATACTGTCGAGACATTTCTGTTGCAAAGCCTTGATGAGGATTCTGGCTCGGGGCAAGCCGTGCCATCATCCGGAGGGTAGGGATCAGTAACAGTACCACAAGCGCACAGGGCCATGGCAGAGACCTGCATTGCGTACCTGTCTTTAAGAATCTTTACCAGCCCTGAAATGACTGGACTGACAAGAGAGTTCAACCAAGGCTTGAAAGCGGCGCAACAGATGTTTCGGGACGGAATGTTATTGGGAGATAACTTCTTGGACCACGGATACATAAGTTGCGCAGGATTCCTGGAAGATCTGGGCCTGTCTAGATTCTCTCTCTATGCGCTCCAGTACTGGGCAGCGCATTTTAGGCTGGCCCAGGAACTGACTGACGATGGATCTTGTCTAGACATTGGGCAGGAATTTCACCAAGCTTACTTTGACCTCTTCGACGATACACAGCCTTTCACTAGGCCCTGGCTGGTCATGACTGTACAGTTGCTCGAGGAAGACTGTGGCTATCGATTGACTGAATTCGATATCCAGACTGGAAACGTACAGTGCCATCACTCTATTGGCCTGGCATCTTTGGCGTCATTATTTGGCCATTATCGCTTATTGAAGAAATGTTTGGGACCACAACCTACAGCTATCGAGGCTCCTTCATGTCTGTCAACGGCCTGTCCTAACACAGATGACCTGGTCATTGAACCGCCAAGCCCGAGCCTCCAGCCTTGTTTCTTCGCTGCCGGATTGGGGCATTCCGACTGCTTAAATTACATCCTGGATACACAGACTCTTGAAACTGCCAAGGACTTACTGCAGCGCACACCTCCACCAAGCCGTACGACTCGGGAGGTATTACTGCTTTGAGTCGCTGGTAAATCGATTCGATATATACAAATCAGACAGGCATGGATACAACGCATTTGACTATGCTGTTCATCGTATTACCAAGCCCGTCGAGGACCTTGCCACGCGCAGATATGTTTTGCGGATCTTAGCTAAAGCCAAAGCACAGAGAGGTGAAATGACGACTAGGAATGACACAACTAACAACAACGTCACATCTCTGTTCTCCATTGTAGCGCAGCTTCCAAATGATACCTTTCTTCAACAGGTCTACCATCCTAAGTCGGTCAAAGAGGCAAGGAAGTCGGGCAAAATCAGAAACTCGCGCCTTTTCCGTACGGCCTACGAGAGTAGTCTCATCAAGTACATGGTTGAAAGTGGGGAGGATATCAATGTGAGAGGGGAATCAGGGTTCTCTCCACTGCACCTTGCATCGTTTGAATACTTATGGAATGTCGAGTTTCTCCTTCACGCCGGAGCTGATGTCTTTGCGGTGGACAAAGATGGGCGTACCCCGCTTCATATCGCCTGTAGCTGGAGCTGGGAGTCGTCACAGTCTCTACCACCGAATCTTGATCTTATGCTTGCCCTACTTGAGGCGGGAGCCTGCCCGAACGAACCTGATTGCTTTGGCGACACACCATTCATGCTTGCTATTCTTCACTTTGGCGTGCTGTGGGACAGCGTTGTTGAGAGTATGCTTCCTATGGCGCTGACCCTTGCCGGAAACCTGCAAAGGGCTTGACACCGCTTGGTGTGCTACAAGCAAGTGACAAAGGAGCCAAACTGGACATAATAGAAAGCTGGCTTTTTGACACTTCAATGATATGGAATGGGGTAATGGATAGTTAGTTACGCACGCAGAAGTACATGGCAGTTATATAAGATCACCGGTACCTGGTACCTTATGGTTGGCACTAATATCCATCGCCGGATGCGATGATAGCACTTGTTCTAAAAACTGCAGTGTTGTTTATATGAACTCAGTCAAGGTACAGTCGTGTCCTTACTCAATGACATCCCGTGTAATGACCCACAGCTTTTTCGTAAAGGGACCCTTTGAGACCCAAGTGATATGCATACCTGACGTCAACCCAATTGCGTCTCCAGCTCTAAAGCTATGCTTCCTCCCACTCTCCGTCTCCGTGACATCAACTTCTCCTTCCAAGAGAAGGATTGTTTCGTCTCCAAGAACTCCAGTATAAGGTGTTGTCATAGTCCCTTGTTCATCCAGGTCTGAACCCGCGATTCCTTTCCCAGATCGCCACACCCCACTCAGCATGGTACCGGTTGATCCTCTATTACGAATGAAGTATAACTCGCCAGCCACGAGATCACCCTCCTTGGGCTCAGTGAAGTTGTAGTCAACCCAGCCAGGACTGTCGCTGATGTTCCCAATTAGAAGATCAGTTGGTGGATTATCAGCTGCTTTGGTGCCATTCCAGATACACCAGTACTTTTTGAAAAAGGGAGCATCGATCTCCCAGTAGACCTCAAGTCCCTTGGGAGAGCTGATGATTGATCCAGGGCCAACTTGGTATTTAGCCCCAGTGGACGCAACAGTCAAGGTAGCAGACCCGTCAATAATGCACGCGGTCTCATCTCCGAGAGGGAATGAATACGTGAAGTTGTGCGACCCGTCGCTGTTGGCGCCTGGGGACGTGGCGCTCGTCCTCCAGAATCCGGAAGAGAGATTGCCCGAAGTCCCAAAAGCTCGAGCAGTGGTGACCTCGCCATGGACTTGCTTGCCAAGCTTTGGCTCTTCCCATTCAAAGTTTGTCCACGTGTTGTTCGGGGAAGCTTGCTTGCCACCGTGAATGACGTGAGTGGTAGGTTGAGCCATAGTGATGGTAAGGTAGATTGATTGGATTAGGGTTTAGTAATTTGCAGTTTGATACTTAGCTAAGTAAAGTATCGATTTCAAATGATAGACATGATCGAACTTATTTGTACTTCATCACGGTCACAACTCTGCTTCCAATGCATGTGAATGCCCGCTGGCTGTTGCAACACCCCGCCTGGTATATCGAAGTGGTCAGTTCCTCACCTTCGAGTCCATGGTCAGCAGCAACTTTGTGATCTTGAGCACCATTCGTCGGTTTTCCGGCCGCCCGTGTCCTATCGTCCATTTGTGGAAACAAAGTTCAGGGCGCTCTTAGGTTGATTAGGATCTCCTCTCGGCGAGGAGAGCAGAGCTTTGATACTACTCGTCCATTTCCCGATGGTCCGAATCAGTGTCATGGCGCATTTGAAACCCTTTTCGGCAACCATAATCAGGTCGTGTAGATCCTGATAACTTATTTTTTCCAAAACTGGAAATTATAATGCTTGATCATCACGACGTGTATGCCGTCGGGAATTCAGCCAATAGAAACAACAGGAAAACAAATATCCGGATTGCCAGCTTACCAGCCCCGCAACGAAGTAACATGTTCAGACCAGTCCACTTACAGGATAGGTCATCAAGACAACTGTAACGCCAATCAATGCGACGACCAGAGATAATATTTATAGCAGGCTTTATCTGGTCTGTAACAGTTACAAACCTCACCACGTACCTATATCACGCACCTGTATCTTTCACTTTACATTTTATTTCCAAGTAAGAAGAACCTCAAAATGCCCATCTATCTCAGCATGCAACGCGTTCGCTTCTCAAGCCCAGATGCTTATGAGAAATTCAAGGTACGTCCTAAGGATATTTTATAGCTTTCACGAACTGACAGATTTAAGGTCTTATTCGCTGATACTCGCCGTCACCTTATGACCCTTCCAGGGTTCTTACATCTGACATGGTGGGAGCATCCTGATGATCGAAGTTGGTACAATGAATGTAGCTTTTGGACCAGCCGAGGAGCGCTCTATGATTGGCATAAAAACACCTATCATAAATATTGCAAATCGTGGGCGGCCAATGGAGCAATTATGGAGGATATTATTACCAACTTTGAACTCGTTGGTACTCGCCTTATCCGGGTCTGCCCTGTATGCAACAAGGCAGAGGATAAGAAGTACAACTTGGCGGAAGAACAGGCAGTGTTACGCGAGACATGCCCTCAGTGTGGGTTTCATTTCCCAGTTCTTGACGAAACGCCTTCCAGCTTTGCTGTTTTCAAGGATGTGCCTGGTCTACCCATGAATGACAAGGAGGAAAAGAAGGAGGAGGCCAAGGATAAGCAATGAAGTTCGGTCAATTTAACCCACCTCAACATAGAAAACACATATAAATAAACGTTCAAGTATCTATGGAATATTTGGGTTCTGGTTAATACGTCAGGTATACGAACTACATGCAGAGCTTCAGGCTTAACGTTGGTCTTTTCTCTAGAACTCCTTGCTACATGAATCATTATGAGATACATTTGCAGTCATCCATATGTCTATTGTAAAACAGGTCAGTCGGGCTCTATTCGTGCAGGAGCAATGATCTTAGTCTTGTAGATGTATTTGCCGTTCCATCCAACTGCCGCGCTACCGAAGTATTCACCAACCACAATCAAGATATACTATCTCACGCGACTACAATGACATCAAAGTCAGGCCACCGTCTTAGACTCAGGTCATAAGTAGAGGATGATAGCGAGTTAGCGTTTCAGGATCAACGTCCTAAAGCGAACTAGCAGGAAAGTCAAAGTAGACCATTACCTGACAATCAAGAGATATCAAGTAGGTGGAGCCAATCAGAATTCGTTAGTGTTTCCAGGCTAGCCAGGGTATACTCCGCAATCTCCAGGTTCTGGACAACTGACAATGATAAGGGACTTGGGATTCTTGTGACGGTGGCTGAGATGCGGGGTAAACTAATCTTTTTGCACCATACCGAGAAACCACCGAAACATGATAAATAACATGCCTAGACCTGATAAACAAAGTCTACCCATCGTGAGTAGTATAACTTACGGTAAGCCATAGTGCGATAAAAAATGCCTCAAACTCAGAACTCATCACATCAACGACCTGCTCAGGGGAGAGCTGCCTCTCGATCTCGACTGGGATGTGCAACTTGTAAAAGAAGGCACGTGAGATGCAATGAGACCTATCCAACATGTGGACCTTGCTATCGGTTAAAGCTCCAGTGCTACTATCCACATCGTTCGCAACGAACCCCTGGGCCGGCAAAGCAGCGAATACTATTCCCTTCTCCAAGCATTTCCGACGCTGCGCAAGAGGGGAATTGTGCTGCAGCTCACTCTGACTCATCCTCTTGGTCTGGTAGCAATATAGCCACCGATATCGATGCCCTTTGCAGCAGTTGGGCAGGGGAACTTGAGTGTTTTGGCAGCTCCAAGCCTTTATTGTCCAACACAAGGCACTGCAATGATCACTCGTTTGGGCTATCTGGCACGGGAGTGCCTATGATGTTTGAACCTACAGACCCAGAGCTTTTCAGCCATTCAGCAACTCTCTGGGTGACGCCTCTTCCCAGCCCCGATCCTAGTACAATATCTGAATCCTTCTGTCTCAACGGCCTTCCACTCGCTTCTGGAAAGGCAGAGGATAAGCCTCCCTTCATGGTCTTTCACAAAATCATGCAACCGCCGGGGGCGATGTTAATGGGGGGCATCAGGAAGTGGAGGCACTTGCAGGGATACCTGGTGAACCTGGCGGCGCGGAATGAAGCCGTAATGACCGCGTTATGGTGTCTAGATACTCTACTTGAGAGGGATGGTATTTGCGATTCAGTATCATCAAGTCGTCATCATCAAAACCACATACAGAATGCCTTCAACACGACAACCTACTTGATCCAACAGGATCTGTCTCTGATTCAATGTGGCACTAGCTCGAAGATCGACTATTGGCTAGCTGCTTTGTTCCTTCTGGCGTGGGCTCAGGTTCTCTCTGATCGTGTCGAACATGAAAGCGAGTCTCTGTTTCCCACTGACCTTGCCGATATCATCATTACATGCTCTCACGACTGGAATTGGTATTCAAGACAACTTCTATCGTGGTTCAACTCCTTCGATAGTAAAGCCTCTCATCTGGGAGGACCATATCTCTTATCATCTAAGGCGCTCTACGTTGTTTCCCAATATCCTATTCAGATAACCAGTTGCAACTATGAAGAGTTGAAACACAGCAGCGAGTGGCCTGGTGGTGACGAAGACATCCAATCAATACCTCAAACTCCGTTATCGGGTGTTTCTGAACATGGGCATAGCGACATCGTCGTCCCTGCGAGGAGTCCGTGTGATTTGAAGGAGATGGTTTTGAAAGCAATCTTGCAACCAGCTGCTGAATGGTACCTTAGAACACAAGCCTGCTGCCGTCAGATCAGCGCTCTTGATAAACATCACTGCAAGCGATTTACCCCAGATGCCGAGATGAAGGTTGCTCTGGCGGGGAAGCAAATCGAGAGGAAGCTCTGGGACTTGTGGGCTCAGTGTCCATCTGTTATATGTCTTTCCACAGCTGAACTGTCGATGTCCGTCACCCCCGACCTCGCAACGAGAGTACAAGAAGTCTCCAGTGTGTATCTAGCCAGCTTTTGGATCCTGCTCGTCTATCTCCATCGTGTATGCTGGTGGCACCTTCCACATACTGGAACAGTGAAGAATGCACTAAAAAGAACATGGGAACACATGGAGAACTCATATGGGGAGCGAGATAGTAAGATTCAACAGAAGACGGTCCACCCCGCTCTGATGTGGCCGGTTTACCTATTTGGAGCAGAGTGCGAAGCTGATAAGCAGCGCAGTTGGGCCATTGAACAGCTTAAAGCTTTGGGGAGAGCCAGACCAGTGCTGAAGTCCCAGTGTCAGAACCTGGAGACTTTACCCGAGTTTCGTATTAGTCACGGAGCTACAAGGAATGCGAAACGGGCGAGCTTGTTACTTGAGGCGCTTGTTCAACAACAAGCTGAGAAGAATTGCAGAGTTGATGATAGAGACCTGGCTATGGATATGTTTAACTGTTATTTTACAATAGTATAATACTAAGCTACTTGCTCAAGATAATCTCAATACGATCAGAAGCTACAAAGATGTTTCAACGGAAGAGAACTCAGCCTCCATCAACTGTTGATAGTTTTACGTGTCGGTGGAAATCTGTATTTCTCAAAGGACGAATCACCAAACCCATTTTAACAAAATCAGTCTTCGGCATCTCGAGGATCGGTGTTTCGCCAGAACTTCTCATAGTCATCCCAGGTTTGTGAGGGGATGGCCAGAGGTACAGTCAAAGGCGCCAGAGGCACGTTCTTCTCTTCCATCTCCTTAAGCCTGGCCGCCGTCTTGGGATGCTTCTTATTCACGCTGTAGACCGAGATACGGTGGCAAGAACTGGTGACATGCAGACCCCAGTTCCAGGTCGTGCGCACATCTGGTGGCTCAGTATTCAGGGCGTTATCCCAGCAGCGCACAACAATCTCGATCCAGCCCTCGACATCACAGGGTAGATCGATGCTCCAGGTACGCCATGTCCACTTGCGCTTCTTGGAAAGGTTCTCCAGAGGCACCGTGTACCAGTTGAAACCACCATCTGCGGATAGCTCTACTCTTTCAGGCCACCGACCGCCGCCAGAGTAGGCCCAGCCCTTGCATCTTATAGAACCCTCGTGGAGGATAACTTGCTTGGTCCAGGGTGACATGATGGCTGAGCTGACGGGCATTTCCTGGACTTGGATGCCGTCTGTAAGGGCCATATTGTACTTGCCGATCTGCTGCGGAAAGTAGAGGTATTCCTGGCTTTGGACAGGTGCACGAGAAGGTTCTTTGATAGCCTTGATACGGTAGAGCCACTTGACGTTGCGAGCTCCAATGTAGCCGAAGACGATGACACGAAGTGGATAGCCGTGAATTCTAGGGAGTGGCTCACCATTCATATTCCAGGCTAGCATAACTTCATTGGCCTTGACCTTATCCCATGGGATGCTTACGAGATAATTCATGGTTTTGTTGTCCTTGAAATACGTCTCAGCGCCGTACAGCTCGAGGTGCTTAGCCCCGTCGACAAGGCCACCACATGCCTTGATGACTTTCTTCAGGCTGATACCTTCGTACTCAGCTGTTCCTATTGCACCTTCAGCCCACGGGGCCTGAGGTACTTCATCACCCTGGCCAGGATACTTCAGGATCTGCTCAATACGACGGGTGCCGGAGCATTGGATAGTGATGGTCTTCTTCATCCGGGGAAATCGTGACTCATCCATCAGGTCATCAAGAATGAAAGAACCAGGCTTAGCCACAAGGCCATCGAGGTCGAAGCTATAGTCCTCTTTATCGATGATAGGAATGCCACCGTGGTTGCGTACGAAGTGCAGAGAGGTTGGTGTGATCTCCTTATCAGTGACAAGTCTCTTGGGAGGCTCGCCGTTGTAGGGAAACTGCAAGAGATGGAGCATTTCAGGGTGCTTCTCCTTAAGAACGGTTTCCCATGAGTCCTCGGGCACATCGGCGAGCTCGCCACCGATTGCATGATGCCACATCTTCCAGTAAGTTCCCGGAAGTACGGGGTTTGTACCAGGAATTTCGCCCATCTGAAATTCCGGGTTAGGAGGGAAAGTCTGAGATGTGAGGATCTTGTGGGCAGCCGCTTTCTTGTCGGGATAGTTCTCCCACTCAACATATCTTCCAAACAGTTAGCTTGAGCGATGCAAGAGGATTGGAAATCCTGGTGATCACGTACCCCTTCCATCCCTTGCGTTCTCTCTGGAAGAGCTTCTTTGGGTCTCCGACCGCCTTGATTGCAGCTTCATCTTTGGTGAGCTCGCCAAAGACGTGAGGAGGGATAGCCTTGATCTCGGGGCCAGTCATGTCCAGTACGGGAAGCACTGCGCCGGACAAGCCTTGTTCAATCTTCCATTCATCTGGACGATTGCTGATTTTAGTCTCTTCACCGTTACCAAGGGTGCCATTCCCATTTTCTCCTGGCCTTGTGACAGGACTGCTAGTGGCAGGCGCCATCTTAACGATTGTTTCAATATCTTTCGTATTTTGATGAACAGTGGTTTTTAAATGATTGACTTTAGAGAACGGCCTTCCCACGGGGCACAATAAGACGGGTGAATAAAATAAGCCAGAGAGGAGCTGGGTAGAGGAGAGTGGGAGAAAAGATGAACAAAGACAAGCGAAGACGTCTAGATCGTAAGGATATACCCCGCAGCCTGCAGGTGGACAAGGGTCGATGGCGAAAGTCTGTTCAAGCGATGATATCCAAGGTTGCAACAGGGACCTTGATGTACACGTCACAGTGTTCATGACTTTTATTCTGCCCTTGATCGCGATTGGCTGTATAGTGTTGCTATTTACGGTACTAACGGCCGCAACAGTAGTCTCAGTTATCAAATGTCTTACTTGTCTGCAATTGCTAATCGTTGTCATGGATGGGTAATAAACTTTGTCAGCATCTGAGCTAGTCCTTGGGGCAAGCCGTGCCAGGCGGTCTGATCCAATGGCAACACACCATTCCATTAAGACCCTGAAACCGCCAAGTACATGTACCTGACAACCAGGTACCCAGCCTGACCAGAATGATTTATAAACATTTCAGATCCTGGAATTCAACAGCGTCGATATGTTCTTCCTATCGTATTGATATTTTGTGTTAGTTAGTAGTCTTTTATTCCTTTTAATCGGCGCTTCTATACAGTTGAAGAACTTCCGGTCGACCAGCTATCATGACTTCTGTAAGTCGTCCATGTATCGGTCTTGTCTTGCCTGAGAGACGAGAACGGTATTCCGCTCGTCGAATTTGACTTGGATAGAGCATATTAACCAAGCGAACAGACCGAAACGGTAGCTTCAAATCCTATCAGCACTTTGGCTAATGGTAAGTGAGACTTGGGGATTGTCTCTCTTGGCGGCATACCATAACATTTTCTCACGGTACACACATACTTTACTGGCTCCTTCTATATTCCCAGCTCGCTGTCTCTAATGTTTCTTCCCACAGCTTGCTCATTGTCGTCAAGTTCACTAACGGTTCGTTTACGGGACAGCCAAGTGAGAACCCCGGCAGCGTCCAGCAGATCCGCTATGGGCAAAGCAACGGCGGTCTGGTCGTCCTCAGCGACACCCAGACCATCGAAATTCTAGCCCACTTTGCGCGCGAGCGCATACCAGAGAGGAGCGTCCACGCCAAAGCTGCAGGCGCTTTTGGCGAGTTTGAGGTTCTTGAAGATATCTCAGACCTCACTGATGCGGCTTTTCTGACTGGTGTCGGCAAGAAAACGCCAATTCTGTCACGCATTTCCACTGTTGGCGGAGAGAAAGGCTCTGCTGATACGGTCCGGGATGTCCGAGGCTGGGCCACCAAGTTTTACACCGAAGAAGGTATTCAGGATTTTGTATTCAATGACCTCCTGTATTCTCCATCAGGGACCCGATCAAATTCCCCAGTATGAATCGCAGCCACAAGCGCCACCCAAGGACCAACATTCCGGAGAACAATATGTTTTGGGATTTCCACGTCAACAATCCAGAGGGGATCCACGCGCTAATGCATCTCTTCGGCCAACGAGGAATCCCGGAGTCCGTGCGGCACATCAATGGATTCAGTGTTCACACTTATACACTGAACAAGTCAGACGGCAGCTATGTGTACGTCAAGTGGCACTTCAAGCCAGAGGGTGGCGTCAAGACAATGGACCCTGAGAAGGCGGCAAGACTTGCGGGTACAGACCCAGATTACCATGTGAGGGATCTTTTCAATTTGATTGAGGCGGGGGACCATCCCACCTGGATTGTTTCCATCCAAGTCATGCAGCCTGAAGAGGTTAAGGACGCACCGATCGATATCTTTGACTGCACCTTTACTTGGCCATACGAGAAGTACCCCCTGCGCCGGGTGGGACGGTTAACTTTGAACAAAAACGTAAGTGTGCATAATTCCAACCCTAAGCGCCTTACCTAAACCGCGCTAAAAAGCTTGATTGCTGACAAACCTCGCTGCCGCGTATCAGCCAGACAACTACTTCCAGGATATTGAGCAAGCATGCTTTTCCCCATCCAACATGGTTCCTGGAATCGGTCCTTCAGCAGACCCGGTGCTCCAGGCCCGCATGTTCTCTTACCCGGATGCCCACCGGTACCGAGTCGGTCCCAACTACTTCCAGCTGCCGCCCAACAGACCTCACAACAAGGTGTATGCTCCATACATTCGTGATGGGCCATCCACGTCAAACGGCAATTATGGAGGCGATCCAGACTATGTCTTCTCTCAGCTGTGGCCTGTTTCACTGAGCAGTCGCGTCCAGGTACCGACGCATGAGATCTACGATGGGCGAGTCACTGCGTTTGCGACGCAGTTCAATGAGGACAAGGACTACGTCCAGGCTCGACAACTGTGGAACATCATAAGTGCCGAGGGCCGTGAGAAGGAATTCATTGGTAACGTGCTCGGTACTCTCAAGGGTCTTGACCCGCAGTTAAAGGCAAGAGTCATTGAGTATCTCGGCCGTGTCGACAAAGAGATCAAGAGGCAATTGGAACAGGGATGAATGGCCTGATTATCACAGGTAGAGAGAGATAAGAGTTTTATTCATTATTGAGATCGTAACCTGGTACAATGCAGGTTGTTCAAGTACATATATCCCGAGTACAGTTAATAGTCTACGCCGAGCTGTTGATTCTAAGACCCCTTTCAATTGACTTTACTTATCTATTGCTACTGCAACGGGTAATAATCTTCGTGGGCCGGATCGCCCGGCAAGAAATGGCGTCAACACCGAGGCTTCTCCGCTTGCTACTGGACAACCCATTAAGTTTCCAGCCACATACCCAAAGATAGGTGATGGGATGTTAATAGGAGGGGTGAGCGAAGAGCAGAGATCAATGATATAATCAATGCTCCTAATTCGTTACGTGGCCGCAAGGGACATCTAATGTATCTGTCAAAACTTGGTTACCCTGGAACGCACCTTAAAACCAGGAAATATACTACATTACCTATTTCTGCAAAGTTATATAACTAAATAAATCCTAAATAGGTATAGCCTAGATTTACCCTTAAAAGAGAGAAAGCTAAATATAAATTACATTAATTAATTAATAATTTATACTATTTATAATTTAATAATTAAAAGTCTTAAAGTTACTTTAATTAAATAAGTAGCTATAACTATTAAAAGAATAAACTATTAATTATAAAAA
>QHHJ01000180.1:0-61578 GCA_004367495.1 Fusarium scirpi | reverse complement strand
TTTTTTTTTTTTTTTTTTCCTCAAACGTTCCAATAGACATTTCGAGTAAGCCAGCGTAAGAAAGAGAAAAACAACCTCTGTTTGGGAAGGATATAACGGGACGGCGATCGAGTGCCTAATTGGTCAGACCATTTAGGGGGGTTGTTGTATTAGAACTTGGCGTCGACACAAGGAAAAGCAAAGTTGTGACTGCTCGTCTCCGCAAGGGTCACAGCAACAAGGAGCCCACGACGCTGACTTGCTTCTTGATGGTTGAATTGCGATCAGGACCAGGGGACTCACTCAAGCGGCTTGGCTTTCAGGTAGAATGTCTGGAGGTGGTATGCCGGACTGGCCTGCCCAGCTTAACCTCCGTCCGAATGAACAGCGGGCAGCAGAAGCTTCGTATAGAGTCCGTGCGCTGCACCGAGGTGGTAAATCTGAAGATCAAGGGAAATTTCCCTAACAAACACGATCTAACACCCTGGTCGCCCATCCACATCGAACACCACGGCCCAACCCCAGGCCTTGGCGGGCACCAGGGCTCTGGAATGATGGACCCTCGTTCCTCTCCTCTTCTAAGGTCAATCCAAAGTGACGCCGTCAGATGCCGCGCCAGGGCCGGCTCATTGCCCCTCTCCCTTGTACTGTAGAACGTACAGTAATCACGATCGCCAGTGCGTCGGGCTATCTCACCGGGCTGTTGGTGCTAACATAGATGAAGCATCCACAATTCCGCAGAATAGTCTCCTGGCATATTCCGCTGTCTTCCAACAGTAGAGAGTAGGAGATCTCCAACAGAGCATTGTATATTCTAGGCCGAAAAATGTCGGGTTTGGATATACTTGGGTAGACGTCAAAACCTGCCTGTGAATGGCAATTATAGCATCTGAGGCTCTTAACCGGGAGGGGTAGTCCGTGGTTATGTAACGTAATTTTGCAGCATGCATATTCTCCTACGGAGTTTGTGTATGAGCAAAGCAAAGCAAAGCTGCGTAGGTAGGTCCTTTTGGGCCAAAGGTTGCGAATCGTCAGCATTCGACGGGCCGGCGTAGGATGGAGAGGAAAGCAATGGGGACAGTGGAGTTGATGGAGTCAATCGATACTGGGTCAAGCGATGTTGGCGTCGGAAAAAGCAAGAAAAGAATAAGGGGATAAACTACTAAACTAGTACTAGGTAGGTCCTTTCTTTTCACGTCCTTACGTCTTGGGTGGTTTGTTATGGCTGTGAGGCTGTCATTCATCGTATCTACTATTGTGTCAGGTGTGTCTCTTCCTTCCAGTCAAGTGGATGGAAATCTGCAGTTGGGATTGGCTATGTACCTGCCTTGCATCGCATGGATCACATTGCATTGCATTGCATTGGATCTAATCGGCATTTGAGCCGCTAAGTACCGCTGCGTGCCTTCCAGCCAGCCACCGGGCAGTGAGTACCTAGGGTATATCCAATGGATGTCGAGGAAGAATGGAAGCTGCTTAGGTACCTAGGTCGTATCTCGGATCCATACTTGCCTTCCATAGGTTAGTAGGTAATGCTTGAGCTGCCAGGCAGAAGGGCAGGTACCTGTTACACTGGGAGAGCTGGGTACATTTCGATGCAATCTCCAGAGCTCAGGGTAGGTAAAGCAAGTCTGGATAGTAGAAAAAAAGGTTCGCGTCCCGAGTACATGGTAGCTCTCGATCGCCTTCCCGTCAGATCGTGCATTTGCATACGCCTCTTTGCAGATCGTGCTGGTTTTGCAAGTACTGTACTGTACTGCGCTGCGAATGTGTAGGTATGGACTGTACTGTATATGCGAAATCGGTAGCAATAAGATAACCAAGCTCGTGGTAATTCTTTAATTGTTTCCACGAATCGATACCACCGCATTCATTAGTCAAAGTCAAGCTATTATAGCGTGCAGATGGTGAGATGGAAGCTATGGAATCCTTCCAGTGACATCCATGAATTAGTACTATATAGTGCAGTACATTGTTGGCTTTACATCCATCTATGCTGCCCGTGCTTGGTGTGAGCGTCTCCACTGAATGTCCCTCGCTTCAGCGCATCTCATTTTTAAACTTTGGTTTGAATTGACTCGGATATCGGCTTCAGATACTTTTTTTTTTTTTTAAAAAAAAAAAAAAAAACAATTCCACGACTCATGGGTTTAATTTATGCAATTGAAGCAAGGCAACAAATATCTTGTAACTACCTTCAATAACCCTTGCCTCGTTTTTGCCTCTTTCCAGAGCCATCCATCACCGCAATTCGATCTTAATCTTAGCTTCTATCTTTACCCACAGCTCAGCGATCTTTAAATCTCAGCACTGAAAGCTTATACCTTAGCACGTACTACCTAGGTAAGGTACCTTAGTACTTAAGTATTGAGTGAGTTCACTCCCCTGACGTTGTTTGATTATTTTTATTGGCGACTTTTTAACATTTGACTGTTATCAATCAAAATCTAGCCTATATTACTGCTATTTCACCTAGTACCTAGGTATAGTAGCTAGCTAACGTAGTACAGCTATTCACAAAAAGAATAATTTTCGCGACATTTGCTTATACGAGACATCAGGTCTAGCGAATTATTGCTTCTTCTTTCTTATTCCAAAACGGACAGGAACAGGGCAAAAAAAAAAAAAAAAGACTGTCAACGTTGCTGGTGACGCCATCAACTGTCACACTACAAAGTTAGTAGGTATGCTGTGCAAGCGTTTCGGGCTATGAACCAGATTTTAGGTCTATCTTAAGTCGGATAAAGTCCAATAACACATCGATATCTACATCAGTACTGCAGGTGCCCACAGTACCTATCCCTCGGTGTCTCGACTTTGTCCAGAGGTGACGAGACCTATTGGAAGGGATGGAGTATATGCCCAATGGTTTCCGGGGTCTCTTATTGGCCACGATTATCGTACTGTACCCGAACAAGCCACGATCGCGCCGTCTTCTGTCTTACCAGGGCTCCTGGTCATTCCTCCAGTTCAGTTCTAGGGGGGGGGCCTTGTCAAATATCAACCAACACTCTGAATCATTCGATTGCCCCTCACACCATGCCTACTGTACCTACGTACTTATGTCCAACACAGAACACAGTACAATACATAGCAGTTCTTGGACTCTTCCAAGGCAAGTTCTGCTAACATCCGGACATTCGTAACTGCAGGCGCCACCCGAGAATTGAATTGATCGACGAACACGCGATATCTGGGTATGCAAGATCAGTAATCACAGTCGGAATGTTGCAATATCTTTTGGGCGAAACCAAAGTTTGAGCAGTCCCAGTCCTTCACTGCGCATCAAACCATTCATACTTGTTCTTGTTGGTCGATTTTCTGGACGACTCACCGCTAGAAAGTTTTCGACATCTACCATCCATGTTCTCGAACTGGCTGAACAAACTGGCTGGGTGCGTTCATCTACCAATGGGAAGGAGTTTTTGCCCCGAACGACAGAAGAAGGCTTCCCACTACACTCGCAGACACTTTTCTTTTGTGTCATGTACGCCGGCCAGTCTCGTTAGCCAGCCAGCCAGAGCACATACATAAGTGCAATACAATACGGATACACATGCAGTACCTACCTAGATTAGTACCCAGGTAGATACCAGGTACTCAGCTTTAGGTAAGTTGCTTTTTGTGCTCCACTCCCTATGGCTTGTTAAAAGAACAAATTGACCGATTAATGAATGGAAGGAGTTTACGCAGCCAGGCGCAAACAGGCAATAAGAAGCGACAGGTTATAGAGTGGCTATCCACTTCGAACCCTTACATCAACAGCGTGTTGGTTGACAGCTGACATTGCCGAGGCATCCTACAATTATCTTAGTTGACTTGCATGTTTCAAACCCGTGTACCACGAATCCTCAACGTTAGATGCCTACCCGGGTTACTGCAATACGTAGGTAGTGAGAACCTTGTCAAATGACAGGGAAATGCCAGACTCCTAGGGCTACGTTATGTTAATTAGTAGCTATTTATCGACCCACGCACGTTATTCGTTGACGCCCTGCGACGCCTGCGTACATATGTACATCAGAAAGTCCTAAAGATCCGATCTATCACTCCCTACCAGTAGTACGGACTGTCTATTCGTCATTTTATGTCGACAAAAACCCCTACAACCCCACCACAACCACAGACGGGCATCATCACGGGATCACAACGACGCAGCCACAGTTCCTTTGTTGGTCGTAACCATCACGCTTGGGAATCTTCTTTTGCGAGACAGCCTCCCTATCGCCATTTTACACAGGTATGTACACCAGACGGTTCAGACCTCACTGGGCACATGGTAGGTACCTAGGGTACTGTGGAATTGGTTTTTTTATTTTCTTTTGGGGGGTTTTATTCTATTCTGTAAATATGACTGAGTTCCCATTTTACCCCTGATCATTTCACTGATCATCCTGAAACCTGACCAATGAGCTCTGAGAACAGTGCCATAATTAACAAACGAACATGAGAAGATCGAAGTGCTTTCAAATCAGAGGGCAATCACGATCGTTGGCTGGGACCGCAACACGACAGGGGAAACCCGTCAACTCCATCTTCATGCTTAATGACGAGCGAGTGACTTTCAGCCAAAAGAAATATTAATTGAATTGAATTCGCCAGTTCCATAAGGCCCCGGAAGGTCCGAGTGTTGTGATAAGCAATTGGTGTAAATGTGAGGCGTACCTGGGTTAATTGAAAAATGCCTGTTGCTTCCATTAACTACCGATAAGCGACATATCATATTTGATACTCAGTGAAGTCACATCATGCGAGTCAAAGCTGGCTTCCAGGCACAGCGCCGGCTGCGCCACAGCCAAATACACACAACGGTGGAGGTCAAAACGATTGGAGATAGGAGATACGAGAGCATGGATGCTAGTACATTGGTAGGTAGGATGGAAGCCTCTAATGCAAGGCCAGTTCTGAAAGTCGCGACTAACGACGGCGGCGACTATCGATCGCTTTCCCCTAGTTTACCTAGTTTACATGCAGCAGGTATCGACTCGGATTGCTACTGTATTTCTGTCTCCCACCCTTCCCCACCAGCAACAAGCACGAATCGATTGCACTGATTCAAAATGCCCCATCTCTATGGACTCTCATCCAGACCTGCTCGGATGTTGCGTGGTCCGAATGCATGTGTCGCAATCATTTCCAAAGATTAACCGTCATAGTCTTGAGGCACTCCCGCGGTTGAATAGACTATATTAGTAGCTTCAGGATCCAGGCCCCACCAAGTAGCAACGGCAGTTGGCTCTGGAATACCGCTTGAGCTTATTGTGTCAACCAGTAAGCGAGTCAAAACTGGCTTGATGTTTGTCGTGAGCAGCAGTTTGGTAGCCATCCATAATATGACCGCTACTTTTCTTGTTGAGTCGGATCAAATAGCTCTCATCAATGCCAAGCACAACGGAAACGGTAAACCCAATGCCCGTTGAAAACGAGCCGCTGGCGTGTATATGCGTGCAGTAGTCCTTAGTCTATTATAGCCCTCAACCTTGGAATGGTGCTCTGCCGGGTTTTTGCAACTTCATTTCCGGCCTAGTAGACTATCTAGTTCGGAACCTAAACCCAATTGCTTCAACGTTGTTGGCAAACTATTGATAACTTGATGCTTTATGTGTCTACTCCTATCTCCATAAGACTGGGGGTGGCGGGAGGTGGTCACAGCGCTCGAACCTCTGCAAAGAAGCAATATCATCCAATATGAGCATAGCACAACGGTAAGACCGGCCGACCTCTTCCACACATTAGAGCTTTACAGCCGGATACAGCCAAACCATTCCGAGGTCAGCCACCTTGCGAACCCGAACGGCGGCGGGCTGAAAACACCACGCTGTTAATCAGTGACCACATATCCATGGAGCATGACCGTGAAGGGGATGTCACTCGGGTCCTCAGCGGATCATCAAGAGTGGTGCAAGTCGCTCCTTGAATGTCCAAGCGCCACTGAAGAGCTGAGTTAGAGTTTGGTTCTGGCTGGCAGATGACCACCAACCCATGTCAATGAGAGCCCGAGAGAAAACATGTTTCTTGATAGAAAATGTTACATTCTTTCCCGGGTATCCCGAAACTCCTGTCTAAATCTAGCCAGATCCCCTAATAAGCCATGACAAAAATACAACACACAAAAACAAAACAACTGCAGCTATATATACTGCCTGCGAATGGAAGCTCATCCGCTTACACAGCCATATCGACCTCTGTTTAACTTCAAGACCCATCAATAACTTTTCGAACAATCTTCCTGAAATCCGACCTGAGGAATAAAACATGCAGGATACAGCTAAAAAGTGCAATCGACAGTAATATAATAGGCGCAGGACAGTATCGTTGTACTGCATAGTGCAGTAGGAGCCAAGCCAAGCTTTATTGCACACCGAAAGGCTGATAAAGCGTACAGGGACTGTCGAGGTTCAAAGCACAGCGTCATACGCAAGGATGGAATATACGGACGATCAAATCAGGGTC
Source organism: Fusarium scirpi (assembly GCA_004367495.1). Taxonomy (NCBI): domain Eukaryota; kingdom Fungi; phylum Ascomycota; class Sordariomycetes; order Hypocreales; family Nectriaceae; genus Fusarium; species Fusarium scirpi. Next base: position 55,146 of record QHHJ01000180.1, on the reverse strand, counting down.
TTCTCGATTTTGACTAGCAACTTCCCGCCCGGTATGGGGCGGGCCGTAGAGTCCATGAGTCGAATGAATCGATAGCCTGGACGCAGGCGGTCTAGCCGGATGCAAGCCCATGCAAGCAATGGCGAGCTGCCAAGCCTAGATGAATCGTCTTCGACTTTGAATCTAAATATGATGCATTAGTGTTATGCAAACCAGGACGTGCAAGAGTCGGCAACGAGCATTTCGTCCCGTTCCGCTGGACGACGAGCGCTGAGCGGGTGACAAACACTAGTCATCACCCTGTACAGCATGTACGTATGACAGTCCATCGAAGTAGTAGACACGACCGTGCCAGCGTCAGCAAGCAGCAACAAATGACTCGCCACTCCAAAGTCGACAAGTGCTTGACAATTCTCGGGACACGTCTTGCTTAAGGCGCACGGGACTTCTGTGTCCACAAACAAGTCGTGCCTTGAACAGCAGCTAGTCATATGTGACATCCATGGAAAGTCGTACGAATTCCCTGACTTCTGTCGTGATGACTTAAGTACTTCCACATATATGCATGTCTGGTCCATGCTTTGCAAGACATTGAGAACGGTCCGAGCGTAGTGGACGGTGCAGTAAAGCCCATATATGACAGAACGAACAAGCTGACAACTTACCTAATGAAACTCAGCTCCTCGACCACCTTGGGAATATTGAGGAACTGGATGAGCGAGCCACGAGGGCCGAAGTCGGGATGGTCTGTCTTGCCAATGTCTGTTTTGTCTTTGTACTTGCATTCATGCGCATGTTCATCCCGTTCAGGGTCGGTAGATTTGTCTACGTGCAGTTCCGCCTTAATCAATGGGCGAAGCGTGCTGGCAGAACGGGCGGCATCAGTTGCATCGCCGGCTTGTATGGGAATGTGCTGGCCGGCAAAGACGATGATTCTCAAGTCCATGGTGCAACCTGGAGTGGCTTCACTTTGGGTCTCTGCAGAAGTATTTGAACTCTGGTAGCCCTCGGGCTTCAGAACCCAGCCTTTCTCATCCGCAAACATACCTTCGTTAAGCATCATGCCCTCATCCAGGTACTGCCAATTCATGGCGACCATCTGAACACCACCTCGCCAGAAGGCACTTGGGTCTGGATTCGAACTGTCGAACCTTCGACCTGCGGGGAAAGCACGCATGAAATAACCCTTGTTGTGGATGAACATCTCTCGGTGCTGCTTCTGGTTGAGCTCGAGAATGCGGTTCTCGCTAATGGAAAAGATATGGGACGGGATTTTGGCTTCCTTAGTCGCGAGGCCCTTATAGTGCTGGCTGCGTGTGTAGATGGCCAATTTACCAAGGTTCTCACATATGTTCACCTTGGAGTTAGTGCTCTTTGTGTGGGAGGGGAATGTACTGTTGGACCCAGCCAGAGAAGGCCCCAAAGGTTGTGATGACCGTTCGTCCTCGGAGCCGGATGCATCCTCGTCGTGTGCGTAGATAGCAGGCAGATCCATCGTGCTCGGTGGAACTACTATCTTTGCGGGAGCCCTCTTGACCTTGATGAGAATCCTCCTTCGTAGCTCGCCTAGCTTCGGCAGCTGTATCCTTGGGCCAATGTCATCCAATGGCTTATCCACAAGCATTTCTCCCCATTCTTGCTTCATGATTTTGACCATCACTTCTTGCTGATCCTCGTCTGCGTGTACTTCCAGGCTGACGATGATGGGAAGATCATTCTCGACGAACGCAGCCTCACCGACAGCTTTACACACCTCTCTAAACCCGCACGGGGCGGTTAGAGTCCACCCATGTGTTACAATGGGCTCGTCCTTGGGAAACGACAGCCTTGGGCGTGGCGCGGGTGGTTTCGCGACATCAAGAAGATCACCGGACTCGCGAGTATCGAGAGGAATCCGATTCACACTCGATCGTGGAGATGAGCTGCGGCTTCCAAAACTGCCGCTGCGGGAATGATTGGTAGTCTTGTCGGTAAGATAGTCTTCTACTTTCTCGATTACAGTCGTGGCGACATTGGGAAACGATTCGCCTGATAACCCGCGCCTGTGGTCAGATCTATTACTTGTCGTGGGAATGACAGTATCTCCGTTCCATACATCAATTTCGATGCACCGGCATCCACGAAGGAGAACCTTTCAAACCGTCAGTTAGTCAACCAGACACCTAAATACATGAAAATACGGTTTCAACATACTGTCTTGTACGCCTCGGGTGAGCTTCTACTCAAAGAAGCAAGTTGATTCCCAACAAGATACGTATTGTGGCTGCTACTTATGAAGTAGTTTGTAAGAGGCTTCGAAAGATCTTTTACGGGCAGGGGTGCAGTTGCTTCCCATGAAAATTCGGTATGCCATGTAAACTTGAATTCACCCAAAGTATAATAATCCTTGGAAAGTCCCTCAACAGCGCTCTCGCTCTCGCCCTGGGTGGTCCGCAGGAACTCGGCAAACTTAGCTCTGGAAAGGCAAGTTTCTGAGCCTTTGATTTCTTCGTACGTACGGTCAAGAGCTTCCCACATCTCGTTTGTGATGTGTATGTCGGGGATGTTGGAGATTGGTGCTTGTGGATTCGAACTTTGGCTAGAACTTTCGTCGGTCGGTGGAGGTTTCTGTATTGTATCCGGGTCCCAACCATGCATGGGAGCCGGAGAAGCAGCGGTGGTGAACCGAACCATGCCCTTGAGAGCGTCAATAGCCTGGATATTCGAGTTGCCAAAGATGGACATGGTGCGCGCGCGCTGAGGTTTGTCGCACTTTGCGCCGCGGCGCCGCTAGATACTCCTGTCAGTAAGTTCGTCTCAAAGGAGTTGCTTTTTTTTTTCTTTTCGCATACTATCAGTCCGCAGAGAGGCATGGCGACAGGCTGTAGTTCTTAGGAGAGGACTTGAACTTGAAGCTGGCGATGGCGATGGCTAAACGGCCAGGACCATTGGAGCGAAACGGATGCCCCGCTGGCCTAGCCAAACATCCGTTTGGTCGAGGTCGCTCGTTTTTTAATTATAGTGAACCGTCGTTGGCGAAGAATTTCGATAGCAAAGGTGTTTCCAACTTGTCGGGTTTGAGTGAGTAAGACGGGAGTTAAGAAGGGACGGGAAAGAAAAGGGACAGAATGGATGCATTAGATGTCAGTACCCCCGTCTGATAGGCGATAAATTAGGCGGTGCCCCCCCAGGCCGAAGAGCCAAACTAGCAGGCCGAGTCCAGGCTCCATGCTAGCGTCCTGCAGCACAGCCCTAGGGGAGGGTTCCTTTGGTTCAGACAGGGAGGAAGAATGGACACAAAGCCCAGGGCTGAGAGAAAGATTGAATCATGGAGGCTTGGGGGCCAAGACGTGATTGGAAAGATTAGTTTCCTTGCTGTGTGTTTGGTTAGAGGAAAGACACACAATGCAAATAGAGAATCGCTGAGACGCTGATTCTGTGATGACTGCTTTGAAGCGAGAGCAGCGACGGCATTGAATAGGCTGTGCTTATACGACCGCAGACAGACATGTGCAACTCTGTGCTGCTGCGCTGTACTGGGCTGGGCTGAACTGGGCTCTCGTGCATTAGAATAAGCTCTATTATTTTTAAACCGCATGATTCTTCAAACAAACGCACAGAACTTGATAAAGATAAAACGCATCAATAGTGTCCATGCTTTACTTAGTCCAGGCTCGACGGCATTTCAACCCCGAGTCTAAGCATTGCCCAGACCAACGGCGCCGGCTCCGGGCCGCGGGTGCTAGGTCGGGTGAGTGGGGCCGGGCGGGGCGCAGTCGTCCGAAGCAATCATCAGCTCCAGCTGTGAGGTCATAGGAGTCTCTGCCCAGCTTAGTGACACTCAATATCAGCGTCACTACAAAACAACTCTCTTGAATACATCAACATTTTGAAGATACATAGTAAGCCCACTCGGACGCTTCCTGTCAGTATTACTGTCTACCCAGTTGCATAAGAAACAGTGTAGGTGCCTAATATTCCTTGTCCCTCTTCGCCGGCCCTGCCTCGCTCACTACATACCTATGTAATAGCAACAAACCCAACAACATCATGAGTTTCAGAAATGAATACGAGGAGCAGGTGCGAGCATGGGGTTTCAACCGTGTTGTCACTTGGAGTGATTCCCCGTAAGTCATTTTGTCCTCGTTACTACTACTACGTATTCTTCATGACCGCCCTGTCGCTCTGAAATGAGGCTCTGACACAGCCTCCACAAGCCCCATATTCAATCTGACCTTTGAATAGGAACACCCACTATCCACCGCACTCTCATACCTCCCTCACGACTCATCTGATCACCCAGGGGTCCATGACACTGTGGTATCCTAACGAGGAGGACAATCAAAAGCAGGTTTATGGAGTAGGGTCGCGTATTGACGTTGACGCAGGAAGAGTTCATGAGGTTATGATCGGGGGAAGCGGATGTACCATGGTAATTGGTGAATGAACAAAGGCACTGCACAATCTGAATATTTTGGGCTACTGTAACTACTCATAAACCACCTCTACTTTAAAGTGATATGGGACGTTTATATTTCTTCTTCTTGTTCACTGCACGAACGTTATGGAAAAGATTGTAAAGATTCCCATACTTGATATACATATGTATAGGGTATGTAGCACAACTCAGCAACTTTACCAACGTCAGCTCAAGGAGAGTTACCTGATATACGATAGGTTACCAAAAAAATGTGTATTGGTGGGATCTATCCACCTACGTTGGACGAACAGGGAATCGAACCCAGGTTATTCAATTGAATCATGCCTAAACCATTCGTCCGGGGTTGTTGAGTTGCGGTGACAAAGTATAGGATATTCGTGCATGCTCAGCGCGCTGCTTACTTAGGTGTGGATCCGTAAATTTGTAAACGAGACGAGGCCTGATCCCAATGATGGATGCCTGGCTTAACAGATGCAGGATAGTGCTATGGGACAAGAGCCGAGAACCAAAGGAGAAGCCAAGGTTTATCTGGGTCAGCGGATCAGAAGGTATCGCCTTCAGTCGTAACAGCAGGCGTTTGTGGGGAAAATTGAAGAGGTTGGCTATCGTTTCTCCCATGTGAAAGAAAAGACGAGAGTTTGTCTCCCGACCCGAAGTCTGAATGAACGAAGATGATCGTCGTGGGGTTATGTAAATCTAAGGTATCTGAAGATAAGCTAACAGGGGCCAATGGCATCGGCAGGCAAACGTATGATTTGTGGATGAACGAATGGTCGCATGTCGATCCCGGAGAATTCAATTGTACGATTTCTGGAATTCCCATCTGTATGCGATATGTGCCGTCTTGTGCTGTAGTACAATTTACTATGATGTGCTTTGATAAAAGCATCTGTTTTTTGGGGTTTGATTTGCTAGCATATCGTTGAATCCGCTCATTGAGAACAGTCTGGTAGATGTGAGCGTTCCGGGGAGAGTAGCATGGAATGACCGCCAGTTTACGGATACCTGAAAACAAATGCCCATTATCGACGACAAACACTCGCTTGGCTATATTTGGCCGTTGGCACAAACCCATGTGCAAATGCAACCCCCGCTCGCCTTGTTCGGCCGATGAATGGAACCTTTGAGTATGGCACCTCCCCACACTGGAAACATATCTTCATTTCGTGTAACGTCATCCGGAGTACAGGGCTTCATTCATCCGAGTCGAGAGGTTGGGCCAATTGCCCTTATGAGGAAGTGGGAGCGGAGGCTAAATCAACTCTCATGATCGGGCTGCCCATATAGGTAAGGTGAAACTGGTATTAGGCAATGCTATAATTTAGCTTTCAATAGCGGACTGTCGTCTCTGTAAGCTTGATTCAATGCCCAGATCTCACAGTGACAGACATCAAGCCAGAATGCCTGCGAGGGGCCGGGGATGGCGATGAGGAGAAAGGCGTCGTAATCGATGCATGTTTGGATCCGGCTTCTCCTCTTCTCGGTGGTATATGCCGACTCTGAAGCTTGAGTTCTGATACTTTGCCGACGTATGTCTAGACAATTGACAATAAATGAGCGAGTTAACTAGCGCGCCCAACAAATAAGACGTGGTAATGGAGCCAGGACTATTCAGTAGCTGACTAGCTGTACGGATACGCTACGGATGCAAAACATAGTGTTTCGATAAACAACTATCGCCATTGGCTAATAACAAGACGTCGTCGCGGACATGGCGTGGCTGTACGCGTCGATAAACAAATCAGAGTTTAGTGAGTGTAACCGTAGCTAGATTTTGGAAAAGTATCCCAAAGCCTCAGAGGGTCTTGATTTAAGTCGCAAACGCTTTTCAGGTCTGCTGACCTAGTCTATTCTATCCTGCCCTGCCCTGTGCAGACGAGGATGTAATACTTAACTGGGTACTATAGTAAGCGACCAAGCGGGTGGGCGGGTTTGGTCTGGAACTGTTGTTAACTTGTTCTCTTGTGGGAATCGTACGTTGTCAATTTGAAACGCTCCGGTATAGGTGGTAGGTGCATTTGCATCGCGCTGTAAGTGTACGCTGCAGTGACTGCTGTATTGGCTTTTATGGATCCATACATCGTCCTGTGTTGGATGCATCCGGCATGTGGAGATGACGGCATGGAGAAATCATGATGCAGCCATATCGTATCGAATTGTCTGATATCGTATCAAGCAAGGTCGCTGTCCCGGTCGGTCTCACAGCATCAGCAACAGCAACAGCACCAGCATCAGCATCGTATCCACGGGAGAGGCGCTTGGACGGCTTGCGTGTCTCGTTTGTTTGACTTTACTTTCTTGTTCAGCCACAGATGACAGAGCTGTACCGTGTATCGCTGCAGACTACCCGCTACTCAGCCCATTGTTGGACAGCGTCATGTCAGCTATGCTCCATACTCCAGTATGAATTTGGTGGCCTCGGCCGGTCGTCATGGACTCGGAACAAGACAGAACGAGACCAACAGCAGTAAGACCGGGGTGTGACCGCCAACAATAGCCCTGTAATATAAAAAAGCGGTGCTGTGTGTTGTCCTATAACAAGTGGTCAGTGCTATGTTATAGATATGGACAGTTGATGTAATCCAGCTGGTCTGTCTGTTGTAAGATGAGGATTTGCACCAGAACAATCTCGCTGCTCATCACCGCGTACAAGAACTCCAAGACTTGGTCAAACTTGATCGGTCCAACCATTCCAATGACACCACATGCTTTGGCTGGCTGTGGCTGCTGCATATGCATGCTTCGCAACTCAATCCTCGTAAAGCTCTCTTCACCTGCATGTAAGGAAGGTAAAAACAAGTGAGCGTAGCGATGGAAGAAACCTAATCAGAGCTACGGTGAGTACAGTACTGTACTGTCCATGGTAGGTGTCTACTTAGGTAGGTAGGTAGGTATCTAGTATGTATGCTTAGTCAATTAGGTTCCCTTGAGGGCAGCCTCTTTGATGCATAAAAAATGTTTGTTATCTTTTGGAGATGCATTGAAATGAAACCTTGGCGCCTCTGGATCGAGGAGATTTATCCGAAGTCAATTACCCATTGGACTAGCTGATTGGCTGTTGGCCGTTTGGCGGTTGCCGAAACGTGAAATACAGTCCACCTCAATTGTATAGGATCGGAAGTATCGATGGATGTGCCTTGGCTAGTGCCACCTTCCATCGCTACTGTTGGCTGCCAACGTTAGCTGCTCACCACCAAAAACTAAACTCCACTCTCGTCCCGTCCGTCATATCATGGATGCTCCATTTTCTCGATAATCCATCTCATCTCTCCTCTCGTCCAAGCTTTGGGGAAACTCAGAGTTCTTCTCTTCCGGCATAGAGGCAGCTCTAGCTCTCCCGTCTTTTAACTTTCCTTCTTCCTTGTCTATCCTGCAGCTCCTGTCACGTCAGCGCTGTCTCCTTCCCGTCTGCTAATCCTCTTTAGCTGTGGCTGCTTCATTCTGTTCTTGGCTTGGCTTGTTGTTGATGTTCGCGTCTCGTCTCGACATGAACCATCCCCTGCTCGGTCTGGTCTCACCCCTCACATGGATCTCATACCTCACCTCAACAACTAGGTTCTCCTTGTCCGGGACTTCCCCTCATGCGACTATCAACTCCGCCAAAACTGTCATGGATCCTTAAACTCGACTCCACCTCGTCCAACCTCTCCTCTCTTTTACTCTCTTCATTTCTCATATGTTCGAACTACCCTTTACCTTCTTTTCTTTTCTTTTCTTTTCTTCTTCACTTAGCTCATAGTTCAGAAAACCAAATCAATCAACAACCAATACCAATACCAAAATACCGGGCCTGTCCCCTTTACGCACCGGTCTTTCCACCTTATCGTCCCTCGCGGCTGAGTAGAACACGGGATAATTCATGTTTGACGGCATGGAGGCGTCTATGTACCAGTGAACGGTCGTCTTTGCTCGCCGAGAGCCCCAAAAGCTTCCTTCCGATAGCATCTCACAAACCAGGAGTGAGAGCAGTTTGACCCAATGGGCAATGAACAATCCGCCGAGACCCCTCGCGGGCATCGGAAACTATCCAAGCCACCTCACTGCAACCAGACATCAGCAGCTGGCCTGCCATACACTGCTACTGCTGTGACACCTCATCGTGAGCACTTCTCCAACTCGTATCTTGTTGGATCGCTGCCGCCTGCTCCTAATAAGGATTCCTCCACGAGAAGAGTGGCGCCTGGGCTCGGTATAGCTGTCCCTGCCAGTGACGGCATTAGTCCTGCACCAACGCCTACATGTAGAGAATCGCGCCGCGATTCAATGCCAAGAAGAGCATCGGTCCAGTCAGAGCGGTCTCCCAGGTTGCCGAGCTTCATCAACAGCTCCAAGACGAGCTCTATCGCCAAAGATAGTGGTTACCGCACACTTGCGCGTGCTGATAGGTTTGTGAAACATATCTGTGCGTATCGATAAATAAAGCTGACTGCCTCAAAACAGCATGCCCATTGCAGTACCGCGTGGCTCTACTAGCTACGATACGAGAGCTGCCGAGCCCAAAACGCTTCTCAGTACCAAAGAGAAGCTTCCAAGCGAGCCCATTATCTCTAAATCCAAAAACCATTCAGATGAGACCAGTCAGGATGTAACAGATGACAACAGCAACGCCAATCATTCTGCGGGCTCGTCCATTAGCAGAACGAATTCAGACGTGTCCCTCTACATGCCAATGCGCCGTCGCTCGATTGTCCAAACCCCAGGAGTAGCAACCAGAGCCCACCATTCCAACCCCCCAGTCTCAGCCAAGTCAAGCTTCCGCAGGAGCCTCCCGCCAACCCCAAGTCAATCACGGCACAATTCGATCGAGTCCGGCATGGCGAGACGCATGTCAATGCCTACGACCATCCCATCTCAGACACACTCTTCAGACCGAGCCGTCACGCCAGTCGAAGCCGACTACAAGCAGTTGGGTGGTATGAAGTTTGGGTCGCTACGCATCACCAACGGTGCACCGGTTACTTCCCCAGTGCCTGAGGATGACGTCAAACAACAAGGGGCTTCTGAGTCGACGCTAGCAACCCCTTGTGCGGGTTACTTTGATGAGCAAGCCAGCAATCCTACCAATTTGATGAACGAAGGATTGTCCATTTCAGAGGCCACAAGGTCTATGACACCTGGAAAGGCCACCACTCAAGTTCCAAGCTTTGTTGCCGAGCATTTAAGCAATGCGGACAAATCTAGAACAGGCGATAGCCAAATGTCTGAGAATGGGAATGCTGTCTCATTTCCGGTTGCTGAGGCTTTGGACGTAAGGGAAGACCCAAATGCAAAGCCAACCCCAAAGAAAATGCATTTGGAACTTGAAAACAAAATGCTTAAAGGGTTGACAAGGTCTGACAGTGGCTTCGTCCCGAGTCCTTCATCTGAGAAAACCCAACGGACCGCGTCCCGAAATGACAGTGGTTACAGTTCCAATGTCTCTCTTCGATCACTGCCTAGCTTGAGATCCGGTGTTACGGACAAGAACACAATGGCTTCAGAAAAGCTTGACGTCGACGTGCCGGGGATGTGCTCGCCCTCGGATTCAAACTCGACACGTACTTCTTCCTTGGTCCCTTCACAGACACGCAACCGGCTGCCCATCCACCTCGAGGTCCCTCTGTCATCGACCGATGACGATACCTCGACTTGTCCAACAAGTCCATCCAGTCCGACCGGTAGACCATTCTCCCCATTTACCATTGGTAGCCGAATGCGTCTTTCGTCACTGAAGTCCACCCGGAGTTTCGAACCTCGAGTATCAAGTACTGCGACTGTACCGATCGTACTTTCCAAGGGTGATTCCGACGATCAGCTGCCCGCAGCAACTGCTGATGTCACCCGCGGAGGCAGTAAGATCTCTCGTTTCCTCAATGGTTCCCGTAACAGGAGCTCTTCAAAGAAGAAGGGTGACGTACCCACGGTCGAACAGGATGTCCTGAACAATACTTTGGGTCTCAAACTGAAGTCTCAGTCTACATCCAAGCGATCAGCGCTTCGAAACGAGCCGAGCAAAGATACCTTGCACACGATTCTGAGCGTCGAGAGCCAGACTATGAACATTGCACTAGCACTTGAAAAGGAGGATGCAAGCAAAGGTGTCGGCAAGGACGCGGTCAAGAAACCGTCTCGGCGTCAATCGTGGCGTCAGTCGATCACCCAGATGTTCGGTTCTCGAAGCGCAGACGCGAGCCCGACGATGAGCTCCGTGCCCGAGACGACTCCGAGACGCCCCTCAACTGCTATGGAGCTTTCCTCGCAACACTTCGGTCCTCTCCCTAGTCCTCGGGCTGTGAGCTCGCGATCCTCTCGACGGACGCCTAGGAAAGCAGTTAGTAGCTCTGGCAGCTTGCCTTCACCAACCCGGAAGATCAACACTCCTGGTATGCAAGAGCGACTTGACAAGCCTGAATTAGCTCACCTTCGCACCAACGTGTCGGCCCCAAATCTGGCAGCGAGTCGACGAATTTCGCTCAGCCCATCCCAGCATGAGACGGAACAAGCTTTGCGAACGAGAACCTCACCACCAGTGAGTATGCAAAACCGAAATGCTAAATCTTCGCGAGGCAAACCGCAGGGGCACAACCGTTCTATGACTCCTTCTTTCCCCATCAAGTCTCGACCTACTACTGGTCGGCGACTTTCTCTCCCCCAGGACTATGGTCGAACGACACCCCACAACCGTCAGGTCTCGCATAGCCGCACAGAATCACGCAGCTCCAACCGAGGCATGGCTATGAGCCCTGCGCCCAACATGGGTTCCCATTCAGGATTCACTGTTCAGCAGCCCCGAGTTTTATCGTATTCGAGCAATGGGACGCAGCAAACTGGCCCAGCTATCTCGCAATCGAGACACAACCGTCGAGTATCAGCACCAGCACAACCGCGCCCAGGACCCGATATGCCACGTTCGAGAAGCAGCACTACATTGGTACAGCTACAGCAGCAGCAAATGCATCAACAGCAGCAGCTCCAACAGCAACAGCTTCGTCCCCAGTCGTCCCTTCAGGCGTGGGCGCCTATGGATATGTACACTCTCAATCAGCAACTGCAGCAAAATTATATGATGCAGAACCAGGCGCTGGTATATGGGGCATCAAACATGGCCCAACAGTATCCTAACATCTACGTGACTGGCCCCATGCCCAACCAACATACCCATGGTAGACAAGGCTCCCAGGGTGGTGGGATGTATGCTCAAGACCCTCCATTCCGGGTTCTCCACAGCTATAACTCGCCAGCATATCGGCACGCTCCTATCTGGAGCCAATAGCCTGGAGTCTTTACATTATCAGGCTCACATTATGTTTCTTTGCTTTCACTGAGATACCATATATGATGGAAGGGATTTATTATTTCTTTGATTCTTTGCCTGGCGTTTTTGGGTACACACAGCTTTTTCCTAAGGACATGGAATTTAGCCCACAGCGTCCACACGCATCCATTACACACATTGTCTTTCATTTCAAGAAATTGCATGTGCACTTTACGATTGAGGAAAAAATATTATCAGGTTTGGGCCGCTTCACCTATGTGGTGTCGCATATCGTGTTATCTTAGTGGTTCATTATTGAAGAGCATGGTCTTTTGGGCAATATTTGCTTTCAAGCTGTCGGGTTTCCTTTTCTCGTGTGCATCATACTGAAGAGCGCCGATCAGGAGCGCCGTTCTGGTAATACAATATCATCTAATGGCTGTACTTTGCCAATACCGAGCTGTTTCGTGACATCGTTGGTTATCCGTCTTGTGCCTTCAAATGCAGCTAACTTTTACTTGTTAAGTAGCATTTGTGAATGAAGTCAACGTTTGCACATATATAAATCCACGTAAATGAGCTCTGACTGCCAGGGATTGAATAAATGGGTAAGTTGACTGAGATGATCTGTTCGATTAAGCGTCAAGTACCCCGTGATCGAACACAGCCTCACGGGGATCGACAAAGGGTCTAGCTGAAGTGATGTGGCATGAGAGAAAGAAAGACACATTACCACCCAACCCTCGACACATCGTTGACAAATAACGAGATGAAACGAGACCATAATCATGAGAGACGGTTCAACTGGGTGGGGATTCTCATATACTTTAAGTAAGCTTATGAGGATTTAGTGATTGATCCTGATCCTGAATGATCACTGTCAAAATCCAGGACAAGTCACGCACCCACTTTGAACCCTTGAGGTCGGCCGCAAGGTCACATTGGATAGCTTGGAATAAGCTTGAACCTCTGACAGTTGTCGTTTTAACATAGTATATGGGAAGAACAGATACAATTTATGCCATGGGTGATAGCCTTGATTTGATGTTGCAAGCTGTGGACTCCCCCAGCTATAAGATCTGCCTAAGAGATATAACAATGACGACGATGAAGTGGATGAGACAACCAAATTGAGTTGAGCCATGAGGTTAAGCCCGGCAGGACGGAGAGTTTCTTTTTTTTTTTTTTTTGCTCAGGGGATCGATTAGGATTGGACTAGGCTTGGGACGAGATGCTATTTTTGTTCTTCTCCTAGGGAAGTTTCTCCATCGGACCACGCCAACCTCCCGTTTAACCTAGACGGTCCCCCAGAAGCTGTCTACTTTTGGTCAAGACAGAGTGGATTGGGCATGGGTCCTTCAACTTGATTACGCTACGATTTGAACAGGGTGATTTCGGTAGACAAGGAAGAAGATGGGTAACTGACGTCGTAGCAACGGACCCTGAATAGAAAGGGGAGTCAGAGAGAGAGAGAGGCAGCCGCTCAGCAAGCATGATGAGAAATCGCCAAGTCTTTTGCTATGCATATAAGAAAAGGGAAAGAAATAAAATAATGTCAAAACTGTTGATCGCCCTCTGTTGACGCTGATGACGACGACTCACACTGATCGTAACATGGGTGGGCGATCCACCAACAACGTGGACATACGTAGATACCTAGGCTTGTTAATCGTCTGAGGATTTCTCTATGTTAAAGTAAAGAACATGATGTCAGATAACATCGAATGTCATACAGAGTCAGAGAGAGTATCAAAGATTTGGCATGTGAGAAGAGTTCGGGAAAACAGAGCAAAGCAATCAACAAACAGCCGAAATGACAATCCGTCCCTGACAGCAGTCATGCACTTTAAAGCAAAGACTTGGCTTCTGATGCATACCCGTGGAGACGGCCGTGCAGTACCAGAAACAATAGATCTTCAATACCTATGTTCACGTTGAGCAACGTTATCGAATCGGTTAACGATCACTACCGTAAGGCGAAACAGGCGGGCTTTCTCAACCTCCATGGCTGATGAAGACACAATCGGGCAACCTTAAAAAAACATAAGAAAAACCCCACGGTACATTACAGTACTGTCAGTACTGCACTTACACATGACTTAACCTAACCCAGCGTTCCCAGCTTGGTCGATAGTGGTCTCGACGCGGTGTGGCCGCCACAAACGGGCTGTTTCGGCTAGGGGACTTAGTTCCATAGGTTAGTAGGTTCAGTCGGTTTAGGCGGCTCTGTGCTTTTTTCCCGAGTACCATCCATCCATGGACGTTAGAGACTGCCTGGTCAGCAATACCAAATAATGAGAAATCGTCAATAGGGTTAAATGGAGACTTCAGTTATAAGGTAATATTGGATGCATGCAAAATGCTCAGGGCAACAATATTAGTAGCGTAGCGATGAGGGCGGATAGTCTACGGATACCTCCTCTATACTATACTATCCATCCATGAATAGCACAGCCTCCATCCATCAAAGCCCGGGTCACTACAGTACCACCCGACCCAGACCCATGCTTACTACCTAGGTAGGTAGGTAATGCTGTGTCTGCCAAATACGAGGCCCCCGGTCAGCAACGCAACCCAATCCCTGACCCACCCTATTCCTAGGTTCCATTCCTTATCTTCCTTTGTTTGTCCACCTCCACTTGATGCCTTGTCTCTTTATAAGTCTCTCGCTTTTCTCACTTGCACTCATCACACGACTCTTGCATTTCTTCGTGACTCTTATAGTCGACTTGCATCCAACCATCTCTCGCTCATCCTCTTACTCTCGCTTTTTGTTCTGTCTTTGTCATTTACTTGTTTTACTTCTCCATCTCTTTCTGTCGTTTAGATTAGGATCATAACCCACTTCGACACTTTTGGTCGATCTCACTCTCGCTCTCACAACTCATTTGACGGCCAACAAGACCTACTGTCAAGTAATCATAGATAAAACCGGAACTGTCCTCTTAATCTCGAGCACGGTTCACGTATCAACCAACGACTTGTTTCGATTTTAATCACGGACAGTCGATCTCCCTACTGGGCTGCAAATCCGGTTTGCGTCAGTAGGCTCAAAGCGCCATTACGCGTTTCTATTTACCACTCTTGAGCCGGGACGACAATCTTCTCTCGACATCTCGACTGATTCTTCTGTCTAATCGCCCTTGGCCTTATTATTTCCGGCACCCTCCTCAGTCACAGCCACCATGTACGCTACACGGCTTGTCAAGCTGCTACTGGTAGCTCTCGCTATTGTCTGCGTCGCACAGGCATCATGGATCGACCTTAACAGAATTCACCTGAAGGAGCGTCGCATTATGCGAAGAGCAAGCCCAAGCCAGAAGTCCGAGGACGCTCAACCAAGTGCTACCGCACCAGTCGACGAGCCCTCCGCTTCTCAAGCAGAACCAGATGATACAGCGGCTCCTACTGACGCAGCGGATTCCAAGTCTGATCAACCTGCCGATACCGCCGCCGACACCGCCGCCGACAAACCTACCAAGGCTACCGATGAGCCTTCAAAGCCATCCGATACAGCTGCTGAACCCACTGCCGACGAACCCGCGAAGACTACAGCTGCGGATTCTTCTCCTACCAATGCTGATCCTACTACCAAAGCCGCCGAGAAATCCACTGCTGCTGATAGCAAGCCCACCGAGACCGCTGTTCCTTCTCCCACCAAAGCTACCGACGATACTGAATCTACTGATGCTGCTGCCTCTCCCACTGACGACAATACTGCTGCTGATTCGACCAATGCAGCTTCTTCGCCAACCACCACCGCCGCCAACAACAACAACAACAACAGCAGCAGCAGCAAGAACCAGAACGATGACACTAGCAGCGCCGCCGCCGACAACGATGGAGAGGCTGCTAGCACTGCAACTGAGAAAGACGCCCGAACTACCGCTAAGCCTGTGACCTCTACCCACATCGCCGTCGTCACAAGAACCAACAGCGATGGTAATCTTGAGACCATGACCACTACAAGTGTCTCTACCTCAACACCTGGACTCAGCGATGGCGATGATGACGGCAGCTCCTCCGGTATGTCGACCAAGACTCGCAACACTGTTATTGGCGTTGTTGTCGGTATTGGCGGTGCCATTGTTGTCGGTGCCCTCGGACTCGTTGCCTGGAGAATTTGGGGACGTAAGAAGCACAACGACGAGGCCGATGGTCTCATGGACTTTGACGAATCCAACAGCCGTCCTAACAGCAACGGTCCTTACCATAGCGTCGAGAAGACCGAATATGGCAGTGTTGGTAGCGCCGGCCCTCAGCGCAGCCCATTCGCCTCCACGCTGGACACTTATCATCAGCCAACACACGTAAACGCTTCATCCAACTTCTAGTCATGAAAAGATGGACTCTTTTATCCTTCGTTTTTCTTTAGCATGTCTGGTAAAAAAAAAGCATTATTCTCACTATCATCCCGCTCCATTCATTTGGATGGAAGTCATCAGGGTTATCGCGGGTGGCGTTTTCGGATACGAATCATTTGGGAGGTACATATAGAAAGTGCTGTACGAATTTGATAACGAAAGTTACGGCTGCAATTGACTGAAGCAGCATCAACATACTCTGCATTGCCAGGCATGACGTGGTTTACGAGTCGACAGTTTTGAGCTTTTGGGGAGTAATTATGATTGCATATCTTGCTTTCTTCCCCTTGCTGCGTGCACGAACCTGTCGGCATCAGAACGGATTACTTGCCCGTTACGTCTTTGTATTTCGAAATTCAATAATAACATCATCTCAAAATATGGTTCCATATTCCATTATGTTATGCTATGACTATTCGTTTGCGGCGCAAAAAGAAAAGAAGAAGTTGTCGGGACGCGCGAAACCACAGTTACTTCGTTCAACAATGCTTCAGTCTTGTGTAAATCAAAATACCCTGATTCTAGACTCTCCCTTAGGTGCGTGAATTTTAAGGTGCTACAATTTTATGATACTCATTGTTCATCCCATATTCTCATCTCACCCGGCACGGTTTTGGCACAGTATTTCTACCCTATAGAACCAACAGGTGTAAATACGTTCCTGTGGCATACACAAGCTATTAGCTCCAAAGTATACGAGACATATTTTTAACACCTAGAGAACAACACTAACTAGCCTAGGTTGCTATTTAAAGTCGCTTGCCACACGTTATTGAACGTTGTACAACCCGACTGTGTGGTAATTGTTTGAACCACTCAACTGCCGAGGAGGCTCAAGAACATACATGTGGTCTCGCTCGGCACCATGAACTACAGGTCTAACCATGGCAACTCTGATCTTCATATTTATCGTACTCGGTCACTTGGTATGAGAAAACGTATGCAACTTCAGGACTAAGGGTTCGTAAAAAGACAGCCGGCTCGGCATTTTACACTCGTACTCAAGGTAAGAACATACGCACGCAAGGTATTTCTGCGACAGGATTGTGGCCAGGACTTTCCTTGTAGCGATCAAGGCTATCAGCTGCCTAGATGTTGTGCTGCTGTGACCCAAGGCGTAGCATATTATGGAGAAATGGAAATGGAAATGGGTCTTTGGTACGGAGTATTCAGCGACGAGGCGAACACTCGTACTAAGTAATGAAGCGACCAGCTGAAGTGGAACTCTTACCATAACCGTGTTCTCGGATAATTAGGCATAAAAATGATGTCTATATCGCCCGGTCCTTGAGTTGAAGTCAGAACCCCTTCGACACAGGAGTTAAAGCTCCTAGAAAGGGAAAGCTGCGTGCCTGAGCTAACATTCCAGACGCAGCAACAAGTGGAGGTGGAGGTGGAGGAGGCCCGAGTTAGCTCAAGGTACGGGCGGGTGCGGCCCCGACGTTTTAAGGGTCCTGCAGTAAAGTAAACGAGGCGTAAACGCAAAAAGAAAGGGGTGAGGGAGGAGTTGAGACCTTGAATAGGGCCGTTAAGATAAAATGAGAAAGTGACTGAATATGCGCAGAATATGTACAAGTCATGCATTCCAATGTATGTTTTGATGATAGGTAGTTAGCGAGTGTTTTGGGATGATGACATTGAATGCTGAGTTGTTCATTCTGCAATCGACCTAAAACTCCGGGGAAATGTTCGAGGAAGCAAGCCCACGTTGCTCATTGGCCTACTCCAGCAAGGGTCGGGTGCTTGTAGCGGACATCCCTCGAATCATGACAGAAATGGAACAAGAAACAAACCCCTGGTGCAACGATTCTGGCACTGAAAGAGGTGAGTAACTTGAGTACATCCATCCATTGCACCATAGGTACCCATACTGAGTACTGCAAGTCATCATAAAACCGTTGCTTCAGGCTGAAAAGCTAGAGGCCAAGTAGAAAGCCTGGGCAATCAGGTCGAAATGTTTTGTGTTGATGCCAGCGAAGCAATCGGCACTGGTCACTGACTGGTTCATCGCATCCAATGCTGATGATGTTGCGGGTCGAGATCAAACGGTCTAGAAGCGTGAAATTGATAGCGAGTACACCCAGCACCAATAGATGGTGAAGCTGGTTGAATGTATCCCCTATCCCTCGTCTTGTTCATTGATTCGAAATTCTTCCAAGATGCTAGGGCCCTTGCCGAAATTACGTCGTGGCTAATGCGGGTACTCGTAGAGTGCGGGTCTCATTACCTAGGTACAGCATGAAGGCGCTCCTTTGAAGATGTCTTTCTCCAAGCGAAGGGACTGGTCCGATACTGCAATAATGAGTAAGGTGAAGCATTAACAAGTTCCAGTGGCCAACTTTTCATGGAAAGGAAGAACTGGTGCAAATCTGGGTAGGTACCCAGGCACCTAACAAGAAAAAAACAGTCGTGACAACTCACACGCCTAGAACTGGAAGTGGCTGCCGTCTGGACCGAATCACACAAGCGCATCTCCTAAGTCAGCAGTCCATTGCTATTAGCACTGACACTGAGCTAATTCGAGGCAGGTGCACCCGGGCAGGTACGGCAGGAGCAGCTAGGTAGGCTAGGTACCTAGGTAGGTAGGTAGGTAGGTACATACGGTATTCCGAACATTTTAACATGAAGCATCGAGTCCATCTCTTGGCCACTCATTGTTGAATGAAGCTCTCATCTAATCTCATCCCATCCCATCCCATCCCTCCTTCTCGAATGAGACCGTTGTCTTCATTTTGTTCTCTTCACTCCGCAACTTGACCTCCTCCTCACCTTCTTCATTATTATCCCCTTTTACACCGTTATCCTAGGCTGTTTGACTCCCAACTGACAAATAATTCAACCCCTCAGATGAGTCCGGCCGCATTGTCTCTATTCCCTTGTCTTCTTCTGGCCACTCTTTTCCGTTCTTGAGGCCGTTTCCTTAGGTTCTCGATAGACGCTTTTTTTCTGGTATTCCAGGCGCCCCCCCTGGTGGTCCGTTTCCACACCCCGGAAATTTCCCACTTACGCTGCGCTCACAGCACAGGCAAACCGTCATTCCGATCGCCCCTTTATTAATAAAGTCGAACAACGCGTCGCGTTCTTAGATTATTCCTCGATCGTTAGAAATATCGGCCACGATTCTGGTTTCGCAAAACTGTGTCCCTCCCTCAGGCCTTCGAGATCGGCTTTTATACTAAGCGACCGACCTTGAGAGAAAAGGACTGGCTCTATTCGAGACTCAGCTGCAGACGTATTCTTGGTCTGCACTGATCTCCCTGGGTGAGTACACTGAACTGAACCACTTTTCCCTCCTTTCAGTCTTGGACATGTGTGAGCCCGCAGAGCACACATTCGTCTCCTGACGCCACTGCATAACTGACGGCTGCTGACTGGGAGCCGCTCAATAAACAGGCTACTGTAAAGACGTCTTCTACAACGTCAACAGCTGCTCCTCCTGGTGCATCCGCACAGGACGGTCACGGAGCTTCACCCTCTCGATCCCGCCCTGCCTCACCGGCCTCTCCAGCTCTTTCGAACACTTCAACCGTTGACGGCGAAGAGGAAATCGAGTCTTCCCCCGTCCTCGTTACTCTTCAAGCTCCCCGACTCCCAGAAAGAGCTCTACAATTTTTAAGAACACCACCTCCCGAGACCACTCAATTCGGCACTGCTAGCTGGGGTTCTCCTTACCCCCAGTCGGATAGCAATCTCCGCCGTCGAAGTTTGAGCAGCGAAGGCTCGGACGAATCTCCAATTCACCACTTGGACATCGAGACCCCTTTTCTCCGTCCAATTCCTGATCTACTACGATCGCAGTCAGACCCACAGGGCTCTTCGCTGAGCGCCGCTGCCGCCGTCCTTGCAAACCGTGCTCGCCGACCGACTCGGGGACTTACTGAAGATTGGATCCGTACTCATACCACTG
Organism: Fusarium scirpi; assembly: GCA_004367495.1. Taxonomy (NCBI): domain Eukaryota; kingdom Fungi; phylum Ascomycota; class Sordariomycetes; order Hypocreales; family Nectriaceae; genus Fusarium; species Fusarium scirpi. Next base: position 35,242 of record QHHJ01000180.1, on the reverse strand, counting down.
ACGACCCCAACGACGAGAGTCGACATTGGTTCAGTGACGGAAGTGGAAGTGAGCACTCTTCGTTGAGCGGCTCCGAACCTGCTTGGCTGGAGGAAGGCGAGATTCGCACTCCGCGAGCTACTCAGAGAACAAGAAACGTGTCTCGAGAAGGATCTGGGCACCATCCACTGGCCAGGTCTAGCATCGAGACTCTCAGACCAGGGGATTCCCTAAGTCCCAAGACGGGGCAAAACAACAGTATGGCGACCTCCGAAGCCGCACCAGTAATGCATGATGCGGCGAGCGACAGGTCTCAGGCCGCCTCCACTCCGGAAGTACCTGTCGCAGAAAATACAGAAAAGCGTCTCCCTAACCGTCCTGCTAACGGGGAGCCTGCGCTGCCCGCAACACCGAAGAAGGGCACTCAGAAGCCTCTCCCCAAGGAGCCTGCACCGACACCTCGTCTGAAAAAAAGGGTGCCATGGAGAGGCAAGAATATCATGGTCCTTATCCCACGGGATACTGAACGAGGACAACCTGGTAATGCGCCCATGCCTCTGCGCCAGGATGAGATAGAACGGATGTTTGCGTCTTGGGAAGAGCTCGGATATGATATTTCAGGATTTGATTTGGAAGTTGAGGGCTACCAAGTAGAAGGCACAGCCGATTCTCAAACCCGAGACACCTGGCCAGATTTTGACGAAGTCGTTAGGGAGAGGGAACAGCGTAGCTTCAAAGTCACACTTCCCGACTTGGATGGCTGGAAAAAATACGAGGCAGATCTTCAAGAGGCCAAACTGCGGGCGCTTGGTGTGTCCTTCGGCGATGATGAACCAGTGCCCTCGCCTGCTACCACAGATCTGAGCCGCCAACCCTCCGCTCAATACCCTCCCCTTCCATTCTCTCCCCCTCTGCCAACATCGTCAGCCTCCAGCAACCATGGCATACCTGGATTTCAACCTGGTCACTTTACACGACCTTCCACAAATAGTCCCGGTCTATCACATGGTGCCTCACCACTCTCGTTCGCAGGTATGCCCGGCAAGTTCAACCCCAGGCAATCTATCTCATTTCCTGCCAATAGTTCGCCTTTTGGTTTCCAGCAACAAACTCCACAAGGTTGGCCTGGCCTTAACCGGCACGATTCACCTTCTCTTATGGGCATGATGTCTCCTCACTCACCTTTTGGAGGACCCGAGAGCCCTGGCATGAATATCCACCAGCGTCACCAGTCCCTGCAGTATCCCATGATGCCCCACCAGCAATTCTCATACTTGCAGCCTGCCCGTAACTCTCCTCGCCTGCAAGAGGTCCGCGAGGATGAAGAGGAGGCTCCGAGCAAGAGTCCCTCGATGACACCGGAGCCGTCTCAACAACAGAATACTGACACCCTACAAGCCGAGATTGATGACGCTGAATACCATCTGGAAGAGCAACTTCGCAATGAATTAGAGCATGAGGACTACAACCCCCAGCCCCAGAACGAGCAACCTGCAACCTTCCCAGACCCGTTTGAGTCTGCTCATGGTCACCAAGCTTCTAACCAATTTCCTGTCCAGGAACGATTTGCCAGCGAGCAGTCCAAGCCTCTTGTGTTGCATCATCCTCGACCTCACAGTCGTGGGCATTCACTTTCTCAGGGCTACTTCCGTGACCATAATGAAAACAGTGTCACTGCTGATGAGAGCAACCTCACCAAGTTTAGCAGTCTTAATGAGATCCCAGAATCTCACAAGCCAGACGAGGCTTATGAGATTGAGACCAACCCTAGCAATCTTGGTACCCCCGTTCAAGAGATCGACTTCCCTGGGTTTGGCCATCAGAAGAACTTCTCGACGGCCAGCAACCCTTGGAACGACGCTGGCTCCGCTGGCAGTGGCAATCAGATGGACCGACGTTCTAGCCATGTTAGCAAACCCTCGCTGTCTAAGCTTAACGTGCAGGCGCCCGAGTTCAAGTTTAACCCTGCAAGCTCATTCACACCTGGCCAGTTCGACTTTGGTAGCAAGAGCAGCACTTTTCAGCCTGGTGCTAGCAGCTTTGAACCTGCTGTTAACACCTTTGAACCAACGGCCAGTACCTTCCAACCCGGTGCTAGCAGCTTCCAACCTGGCGCGAGCACGTTCAGGCCGGGTGCTAGCAGCTTCCAGCCTACTGCCAGCACTTTCGAACCGAGCAGTTTCCAGGCTGCCAACTTTGAACCCATTGGTTTCCAGCCCTCTGTATTCCAGGCCAATACCGACCTTTCCGGCACAAATATGTTCAGCTCTCCACCTGCGAAGGAGCCTTCACACGTTACACCGGCAAAGATTAACGTTAACGCGCCGTCGTTTTCACCAGGCGAAAGTGCTTTCAGCTTCTCCACGTCAGGTCCCAAATTCAATGTCGCTGCACCCACGTTTACACCCCATTCTGATTCTTTCACGAGCCCGGCTAGCCAGGGCAAACATGGCAGCATTTTCGGAAGCATCGATCTCAGCTCCAACGACATGCAATCGAACAAGAAGTCGAAGGCAGTGCCGATCGTTAGACCATCTAGTCGTTCGTCTGCTAATTCAGAAGAGCCCGAGGAGCATCTCGACGTCGATGGCCGGCCACTTGCTGATGAGAACAGATTCAAGCGAGCACGCAGTTCTGCACCTGGTGGTGACGATGTGCCATTGTTTGCAGAGCAGCCCAGTGAACAAGATGTTTCGCCTCAAGAAACTCAACAAAACACACAGGACGAGCATGCTCTGCCTGCGGATACCTCTATGTCTTCTATTGTCACCTCCGATCAGGTTGATACCAAGGCGACCACCGCTGCCCCATCCGCCGCGCCTTCTGTCACATCGACTACAGAGAACAACAACTGGAAACCTTATGAGTTCGAGTCCAACCAGGATATCCAGAACTTCAACGAAGCCCGTCCCTTTGGCGAAGAAAGCTTCACACATGGTCACAGGAAGACACTATCCGCTAATGCCGAACCTTTCAAGCCTGGCGCGAGTTCCAACGGAGACACCACACAGACTGAACAAGAAGACGAGGTGTCTGACCTTTCTCCTGTGGCTAGCCCTGTACCTGCTCGTGCTACTTCTGGACTCGGTGCTTCTCGTTTCAACACTGATCAGCCTCCTCCAAGGACATTCTCCAAGGGACTTGGCGCTTCTCGTTTCGCCGATCCCGTGAAACCAGCTAAGGGTCTGGCCGCTTCCAGATTTGCTAAGAGCCCGACGACTGAGGAGAAGCCTCTCCCTCCTGTACCCGTCGAGGATGATGTCGTTGAATCTGTCGAGGAGGACACGCCTGAGCTTTCAGCTACCGCGCTACCCGCTACTGGCCGTGGCAGCAATGAGCCGACATTCGAGGAAATCGATGCCGTGATGGATCAGTTCTTTGATGACCCTACAATGGGTGTCAATAAAACACGCGAATCTTCACAGTGGCCGCAAAGCAGCCCTGTTCGCAACTTGTCGGCCGTTGCAAATTCTTCACCCTATAAATTAGAGCCTGCAATTGACCGGTACATGCGTGACGAGGCTAGTTCGACACCTAGGGAGTATCATGTTCTTCCTCAGAACTCTGGCCAACCTATGCCCAGTACAGAGTTTGAGGATCCCTTCCTCGACCCCCCTATGCTCAATGCTGGCCAAGCTAATGATGGTGAAAGCCTGCCAGCTAGTGACTGGGAGGGTGCCTTCACTGAAGATGAGCATGGCAAGTTGGAGAACCGAGCGCAGTTCTTCGATGGTCGTGTTAACGAAGTCGTTGGCAATCTGTTGGCGTCTCGCCTTGAACCATTGGAAAAGACGCTCTTTTCTATTCAACAAGTCTTGGCCACTCGAGCTCGTGGTACTCCTTCCTCCCGCCGCGATATGCGCAGTATCTCTGCCGAACTCCAACAGAGTGATGCCGATGATGAGGACGAGGAACCCATTTTCCGCCGCTCAATGAGTCCTCGAAGGGATCGACGCCTTGACCAGATCCGAATCGCGGTTATGGAGGGTCTTCAGGCTCAGCAACGCACCCAAGTTGAAGCCTCAGCCCCTGCTTCTGTTCCGGTAACTTCAGAAAACCCTCCGGCGGCTATTCTGGAGCTCATCGAGGCTCTGAAAGAGCAGTACACCAACAACGTTGGCCGCGATGGTGATCTGAAAAAGATGATCCAGGAAGCCGTCCAGGCTAGCGTACCCGCCGTCAAATCTGAACAGGAAGAAAACTCGAAGGTCACTGAGCTTCAGAGTAAGATTACCGACCTTGAACAGCGTTTGTATTTTGAGCAGACCAAGGTCGAGAACGAGGTCTCTGAGAGACGGGCTGCTGAGGATATGGCGGCCGAGCTTGTGCGCAAACTTCAAACCGCCGAAACACGTATTGAGGTCGAAATCATCAACCGTAGCGTTTTTGACCAGCGCGTGGCCGATCTTGAAGAAAGACTTCGGGGGGCTGAAGAACTGAGCGAGGAATCAATTCTTGCTCGCCGTGCTGCTGAAGATAAGCTGACTGAATCTCGTGTTCACCAAGAGACCGCTGCTGAAGAGGTGGTTCGTCTCCGCGAACTGATTGAGCAGAGGGACCATAAGTTGCGTTCCCTGGAGCAAGCGAACAGCAAGACTGCTATGCGTATCGCTCTTCTAGAAGCTGCTCAGAACAACGCTACCCAGGCCCAACACGAAGCCATTGCCAAGTGTAAGGGTATGGAAGTTGAGCTCAAGGACGTTCGTCAAGACAACCACCACTGGCGTGCCGAGGCTGAGCGGTACGACGAGTCTGCCCGGCAAAAGGGCGCTGAGTTAAACCGTGCATTGGAAGACAACCAGCACATGCAGAAGTCTCTGACCACCCTCACTACCCAGCTTGAGGAGAATGAACGTATCCGCGAATCTTGGCGTAGCAAGTTTGTCTCTCTTCAAGAAGACATGGGTAGGGCTGCTCGTGAAATCGCTGAAGAGAATGCTCGTCGCATCAAGAAAGACCAGGCTATGCTTGCTAGACAGGAAGTATTGGACGCTCGTCTCCAGGCCGAGGCTAAGACCCGCGAGCGTTTGGAGATTGAGATGGATCGTCTGCAATCGAACGAACGATCCGGCATGCGTGCCAACAACGAGTGTGCTCGCTTGGAAGGCATAATTGGTGAGCTGAAGACCGAAAACCACAAGCTCGAGCAGAAAGCTATGCGGTATCAGCGCGAGTTCGAGGAGGCACGCGAATCTGGCCTCAGCGAGGTTAAGAGAACTAGAATGGCTTTGCAGACTGAGATCGACACCGCCAACAACCAGGTCAACTACATCCGAGAGGAACTTGAAGAGCATAATTCCAAACTTCGAGCTGAGCTGGATAGCGTTAGACTTGAAGTCGACACCGCTAAAGCACAGAATGAGATGCTTTTGGAGGAGGCTGAGAACAGTAAAACAGTCGAGCTCGACGAACTCACTCGCAAGCATCAGAACGAAATGGAGGATCTTCAAACTCGATATGAGCGACGAGTTCACAACGCTCAAGAGGATGCTCACAAGGCTGAGCAACACCTTCTTGAGCGTCTCAGTCTGTCAGCTTCTAAGACCGAGCATCTTCAAGATCGTATTCTCCATCTCGAGGACAAGCTCGAAATCGCGAAACAAGCTGCCGCCGCCGCCGCACAAGCCGCCAAATCTGCAGGGGCCGACGTCCATGTTCCTGTCGCTCAGCCGAGAAGGGCCACTCGAGACCTCGACCCACCTGAGAGAATCTCTCCCCAGGCTCTTCGTGAATCTATCATGGTACTCCAGGAACAACTCCAGGCTCGCGAGCAGCGCATCGAGGAACTGGAACAATCTCTATCTAAGACTGATCCCGAAGCCAACACTAAGATCACCAAACGTGATGATGAGATCACCTGGCTGCGCGAGCTCCTGGCTGTCAGGCACGAGAACCTACAAGATATCATTGCGGCTCTTCAAAGCGACTCTTTTGATCGCGATGCAGTGAAGGACGCCGCGATCAGACTCAAGGCAAACCTACAGATGGAAGAACAGGAGCGAGAGAGGGCAATGAATGGTGGTTCCGCCATCAACTTACCCAACATTGCTCAGACAATTCAGAATGCTACGCCTCGCGTGGCACAAACCATTGGTCCCCTGGCAGCTGCTTGGGGTAACTGGCGAAAGGGTAACCGCGCCCAACCCTCACTAAGCAGCCTCTCTGGCGTCCTCAGTTCTCCTGCCCCTCGACGGAAAGCTACCCCCTCGCGTAGCAACTCGACCTCCCAGAACAAACCTATGGGGGGTCTCATGACACCTCCCGCTTCCACTGTCCGTCAGACATCGCTAGTGGATAATGAGCCCCAACCCACCGCCTTTGCAAGTACTGGACGTCGCTTCCCATCGCAAAGCCACGCTCCTGGACGAGCACGAGGAGCTTCCAATACTTCGCATAGAGCGGAGCAAGTCATCGTTACACCACCGCCTGTTGAATCAGAGGACGAGCCCATGACTCCTCCAATGATGCGAACGAGTGGCTACGACTCAGATGCACAACCCGGAGATTTCGACGATAACGACTTCTTCGAAGACTAGGCGGAATCACGAGTTTGAGGGGCCGTGACTGGGATCTACATTGTCATGGTTATCTATAATCTACTATTTCCTTTGTCAAAACATTGAAAAACGGCTGATGCATAAATATTTGCGCTGCACATTATTATACTAGTTTCATCGAGACTGCCAACCTAGAAAGATACCCCCCCTTTTGGATTCATGTTTATGCCACAGATTGGGATTTGTTCATCTTTTGATTTACCCCGACTTTTTTTGCACTCTGTTCTTCTGCTCCATTCTGAAGCCTGTGTGTCTTGGGGATGGTTACTTAATGAAAGAATACTATGAACACTTGACAAAAAGAGAGAGAAAAAAAAAGGGACAAAAATCAGGCAACAGATTGCGAAATCGACATTTTCTTTTTTGATATTTCAGTACCCCTTACTGTCGCTTCCATGGAAGTGTGGTAGACATCACTTCGACGCGACAATGCATTCTATATGATTGCTTGTTGTACATAATCATAATTAACTCTCAAAAGAAGAATTGGAATGAGATATAATGCATTGATCTTGACATGATCTGACACCTAGCAATTGAACAATGGGTATAGAATGTGTAGTGTCAAAACGAGAAGGTTTCTCTTATTTCATTAAGGATACCCAGGCATGCCAAGAAGATCCGTGATAACTCGCTGTTGTCCGAAATACATAACATCTATTTTAGTGATTGCTTAGAAGCTTCTCTACAGCCCATTTCACAGAGAAGTTGCGCAGATCCGAATAGTGCTGACCGACACCAACAAAAAGGACCGGGACATTGGTTGCATGAACGAGACTAACTAGAGTGCCTACCATGTCGCCAACCGTATCACACTTGGAGATAATGAAACCATCTAGCGTGCGGACAGCGCCAAAAGCAGCATTGAAGTTTCGAGCTTGCGCGACTGAGTCGGTGCCAACAAGAGCCTTATTGAGTGATTAGTCAATGAGCAGTGAAGTGCGAGAAGATGAGAGACTTACCTCGCCAACCATGAGAATCTTGTCGGGCTGAGCGAACTTGGCAAACTTCTCAAGAGACGACATAAGACGCTGGTCATTATGCCTTCTACCGGCTGTATCGATAAGGACGACGTCATAGCCCTCCTGGGCAGCATGACTCACAGCATCCTTCGCAACAGTGGCGGCGTCTTTGCCGTAACCCTTCTGGTAGAGCTCGACACGACCACCTTCACGGGCTGTCAGCTCCTTAAGGTTGCGAACGTGAACAGCAAGTTGCTCGACAGCACCAGAACGGAAAGTATCACCGGCAGCAATGAGAACCTTGTACTTGTTCTGGAGAAGGAAGAAGCAGATCTTGGAAAGGTTGGTGGATTTGCCGACACCGTTGACACCGACAATGGACATGACATATGGGCGGGCCTTGCGGAGAGATGTTACAGAGGGAGCGGTAATGGCGTCGATCTCGCGGAGAAGATCGAGCGATGATGTGGGAGTGAGCATCTTTGTTAATGAGGCTTCCATAGCGGCTTGGATCCTGGCGTTGATACCTGTGATACTTGTCAGTATGGGGGGTTTGATCGAGTTTAGATACAACGTACTCTCGAAACTGCCAGTCTTCACACCGACCAATTCCTTTTCTACGCCTTCGCACAATCGCACAGCAGCCTCTCGGGCTACGTTCTTCTGCAATAAGTGCTCCTCCATACCCTTCATAGCCTTGTCGAGGTCCTCCTTGGTCAAAGTCTTGCCTCCGACAACATTGCGGAAGAGACCACTGATGGCACTGACGCCAGATCCCAAGAGACCAGACTTGGATTGTGACTTTGCTCCTGCCGCCTTCTCCGCTTCCGAGGCCAAGATCTCATGTACCTCGTCTCCCAAATCCTTCAACACAAACTTGCCCTTTGACGTAGAGCCCCATGTATTGGAGTCAATTTCATCCACTGCAGTCGATCGCCCTTCAGCCTCTGAATCGCTGGTAGCGTGCGCCTTTGCGGAGTAGTCAAGCTGCACGTCGTCATCCTCATCCGCGAAGCCATCGGCATCCCACTTACGCCCCTTCTTGGTGGCAGCTTTCCTCTTTCGGGGCGCCTCGTCTCCGGAAGAGGCGGGAGCGGATGTTTGATTCTTAGCTTTGCGCGCACGTCGCGAGATCTTGGCTATTGGGCCGCCCTTGGCGACAAGAAGGTGGTTGCTTGGTGTGCCGGGTCGCGAACCGTTTGGTGTCAAGGCAGGGGTAGACTCGTCTGCGGACAGGGCATCCTGAGGTCCATTGAGGTGGCGTCCTCGGTATGTTAGACCGGGCGCAACAGGGGGTTCGTCGCCAGTGTTATCTGAGATGATGTCCTCTTCCAATGGAACTGCGCCGGCCGTGATGGTGGTGGAGGGACCCTTGGTACTAGTTTGGTCTAGCTCCTCGAGTTGCACGTCAAAGTATTCATCAAAAGCATGGCATTCAACAAGGGTGGTATGCGGCTTCGTTAATTGTTCGCCGTAGAGCTTGACAAAAATGGTCTTGATGTTATCGACGAGCTTGTCAACCCATGAGAGGTGGAGGAGGGATCGGTAGACAGCCTAAGAGGGGTGGGGACGTCAGCGCCGAGGATCGGGGGAAGAAGCCATCATGACAAGTAAGATCAAATACTCACAACGAAAATAATTCCCAGTTCTTTGACAAGAGTCCACTTGAGAGTGTGCTGGTCGCTCTTGTAGGGGGGGTTGACAGCTGCTGATCTAGAGTCACTGAGTGCAATGGCACCACTCTTCTCTTCGATGAAAGTATCCGCGATGAAGTTGTTGATGATGGAAGGATTTATGGGTGTGTATGTGCGCGACCAGACGACGACACCTGAGGTTGTCAATATTTCGAACGAGTCCAGCATTTTGTGTTTGTATGTTTCCCTTCTCTTAGGTCTGAGTTGTGCGAGCAGAGAATGATGATGTTGGTGTGAGAATCAAGGTCGCGGCCAACGGGGGGGGGAGGCGAAAGATTAGATGGTAGATGTGGCTCCAGGACTGTAGTGTCGAGAGTGTAAGTAACGTAACCCAGATAAGATAAAACCGCTGCACATCAAAATGAGGGACTGACATCCATGGAGGGATGGGGACGAGGGACGAGGGACTCGACCAGACCCGACCCGGACACGCCGCACTACCTACCTAGGTAGGTACCTCCTTAACCAACAATCAATCCTCGATGAAACATTATCTACATGGCCATATGAAATTCCTGTTTAATGTTATGATATTACTGTGCAGTTATGGTACCGCAATGAGTAATTAAGATGCATAGCATTAACTCAAAGGCACCAATGTATGGAATGCAAAATCCATGGATAGGTACCTTCAACGTCCAAAACTGTGCTTGTAAAAGGATCACGTGCCCGTTGGAGAAACGAACAGGGGCTGACGTCTAAGCTCCAGATTCCCTACAAGGTACGGAGTAGGTAGGCTGGAGCTCTCCATGATGCTAGCGCCCAATCAGAGAGAATCGAACACATTTCCCTGAACTGGACCAAACCAGACCAAACATCAGCTTTACCTCGTCATCACCAACTCAATTCAATTTACCTTAACCCAACAACCTCAGCACTGCGCCGAAAACCCATCGGAAATTCCTCAAATACCGATCATCTCCCCCTAACCCGCCATGCAGCGAGCGGCCTACGCGCAGTCGCCCCCCCTTCACCATCCAGTTCCCCAGCATGTCTCGACCGTCCCTCAACTAAGATCGCCTCCTCCTCCTCCAGGCTCCGCGCAGTCGCAGCAGGGATATGCTGCTAATGCTGGGGGAAACCCGTACCAGCAGCAGGGAGGCACCAGCGGCAATGTATTCGGCGCATACGGCAACTTTATGAACGATCCCACAGCGCAGGTCGCGGCGCAATTCGGTCAGACAGCGTTTAGGCATGGACAGGAATATGTGGAACAGAATGTGAGTCTTGAGGGGGTGTCTGGCGGTGTTCTGATGCTGATTTGAACAGTTTGGTCGATATGTCAACGTTTCCGCCCTCAAGCACTACTTCAACGTCTCCAACTCGTATGTCGTCAACAAGCTGTTCCTCGTCCTGTTCCCTTGGAGGCACAAGCCTTGGTCGCGAAAGCAAGCTGTTGGACAGAACGGACAGGAGGGTTGGTATCTACCCCCACGAGACGACATTAACAGTCCCGACATGTACATTCCAGGTGTGTAACGCAAGCTCTTGGTATTCCGAGCGAAGGACGGAGGGCTAACTACGACGTAGTCATGGCATTGGTGACTTATATCCTTCTCTCGACTTTGATTGCTGGCCTGAACCACCAGTTCCAGCCAGAACTTCTTGGAAAGACAGCCACGATTAGTCTTATCGTTGTCATCGTGGAGATCTTCTTCCTTAAGCTTGGATGTTATCTCCTAAGCATTTCTAGCCAATCGCAGCTCCTGGACCTGATCGCCTACTCTGGATACAAGTTTGTCGGAATCATCGTTACTGTTGTCGTTGCCGAGGTTCTCAACGGCGGAAAGGGTACTGGTGGTTGGGTCGGCTGGTTGATCTTTTTCTACACTTACCTGGCAAACTCTCTCTTCTTGGTAAGTTTCTTCCGATTCCTAAACAATTTACTTATTCTAATCGATCTAGATGCGGTCGCTCAAGTATGTTCTCCTTCCCGAAACTTCAGCTGGAGTCAGTGGCGGGCCCATGCAGACGGATTCACGGGCGAAGCGCAGCCAACGTACAAAGTTCCTCTTCATGTACTCGTACTTTGTGCAGCTGTTCTTTATGTGGATTCTCACTAGGGCATAAACAGCAACGTAGACCGGGGAAAGATAACTACCGTGTCAGTGATATCCATTCATCCAGGCGTTCAAGAGTCTTGGCGGTGTCTGGTGGATAGAAAAGTTGAGTCAACGAAGGTACGGCGATGGTAATGAGGGATGACCGAGGATGTACGATAACTATTTGCTTTGCATGATGATCCATCAAAGGAACGTTGAAACGATTTGTTCGATATTATTATAGAAGTGGATTTTTGCTATATTGCTGCACTGGCCAATCAAAAGGACACGCAACCAAACTACGCCTCTTTGACAACTCGAGATTACTATTGATATGGATACCGCACGTCACCTCCCGTTTCTGTATAATCCATCCCGTTCTTCTCTTGCTATCTTTCATTATTGTGTCTACCTACTGTGACTGTTCACCACTAAATTGTAACCTACGATCAACGCATTCAGCACTAGAGTGTCATCAGAAGGTGCTCGCCTATCTTAGCGCCGATCTTTCAGCAGCATCACTTCAACTCAACTCAACACGTCTCTCTTTTCTTCAACATCTCGATATTACTCTCTACCAACTCCACCTCATATATTCTTCGCAACACATTGAATTAGCAACAATGAGCCTTCAGTATCCACCCGTGGTCATGGCCACTATCCAGAGTGCTGCTCTCGGTGGCATCGCCAATATTTTAGCTCAAGTTATTACAGCCTACCGAGCTGGGGTAAGTCAAGATAGACACTCGTCCTAATCCTCGCTTGACCTACATACTAACTGACTGGTCTTGTAGACCGATGTCGTGATAGATTGGGTTCCTGTGTTCCAATTCCTCCTTTTCAACGTGCTCTGCACACCGCCCAACTTCTACTGGTTAGTCTCACTCTTTCTACACTACCTTGATATCCGACTGACGCTCCATTAGGCAAGATTTTCTTGAATCGACCTTCCCAGCCCATCCTGGTGAATCTCCCAAGTCCAAGGACCCCAAGAGTGCCAAGATGACCCAGCCCAAACTCTCAGTGCGCAACACACTCATCAAGTTCGCGCTCGACCAGACTGTTGGCGCCGCTGTGAACACGCTCCTCTTTAGCACTTACGTCCACGCGCTTCGATCTGCCATCAAGGATGTTCCCGTCATCACCAGTCTTCCCAAAGCCATTACTTACTGGACCTCTCCGCGTACCATAGATTTCAGCCGTGTCAACTGGACTGTTGTCTGGGAGGCTGCCAAGTCTGATTTTGCTCCTCTTATCTACGCTGGCTGGAAGCTTTGGCCTGCCGTTAGTATTGTCAACTTTGCTGCCATCAAGACTGTTGAGGGACGTAACCTTGTGGGCGCTTTGGCTGGTGTTGCTTGGGGAATTTATATGAGCTTGATTGCCGCTCAGTAAATCATAACCAGAAATCTGTTTCAGTTGCCCAAAGTCAGAATGATTCCACTGACGTGTCGTTTTTGGGATGGATATCCAGCGATATACTCAAAGGGCTGTGCCACTATCTAGACGAAAGCGAATATTTATGAGGGGTGGAGGGCAAGACTTGGAACAAATCTTTGTACTGGCTCTTTTTATTATCGCTATCTGTATCACTTGCTTTTTAGAAATTGTATAATTCCGTCAACCCATAGAACTCATTGAAAGTACTTAAACCAAAGCAGCCGGGCCATGTGCCAAGTACTTGTTTAATCAAGGAAAAGAATAGTGAGCAATTGGACCGAACAAAGCATCATCATCGTCGCATTCATATCATAGTGCCTGAGCAGAAAGGCAAGTGTGAATGATGACGTCGTAGAAGACTCGTCGTTGCTTGAGGATACAAATCGTTCTCTTTGCAAATATACTGCCCCCCAGGAGCAGGATTAAAACCTCTTGATTGGACATGAGGGATCGAGTCGTCTTCTTCCGAATCCAGTACGAGACTAGATATTGGAGTTGAATGATCAACAATTGCCGCCACTCCCCGAGTCTGGTGATTATCTATGGGTGTATAGTTCCAAGGTGAACTCACGGGTTCCTCAATGGGTTTCAGAGGCCGTGTATGGCAATCTGAATATAGTGTGGTGGTGGCAGTACTGCCATACTTCATGCCAAGGTTATCAGTAGTATCGCACGGGCGTGTAAACCAAGGTCGGCGGTTTCGATGGGGTGCAGGACTTTGTGGAGGTTGAGCAATTCGATGCCTTGGGCTAGTTTGGGAACATGACTGATACGCCTCGGAGCCGTCGAATGTTATAAATATGAAAACAAACATTTTGCGAAAAGCAAGAGTGAGGATAAAGGGAACTAGATCTAGTCTAGACCCTTGAATGTTTGATCTTGGTAAGGTGTCTTTTGCTCTGAAATCTTGTTTTACAAAGTACTGAAATATCGCAAAGCTAAGACGCTACGAGCCTGTTGTCGCGTAGAGAGGTACCTACCTACCTAGACACATAAGGTTGGTCTTTACAAGTTCACACCGGGAACTCACGACCCAGGAACCAGGCTCTCGGGCCAGGAACCAGCTTTCTTGGTTGCATGAGGCAAGGCAAAATGGTACTAGCCCTTGCCTTGGCTTGTCTTGTTCAGAACGCCACACAAAATTTATCATGGAGCTTCACTTGCCAGTAATGGGTGGTCAACGGTAGCATATGGCTCAACCATTAAATGGTCAAGGCTACCTACCTACCTACCTAGGTAGTAGGTAAGTACCTAGGCATCTAGGGAAGTAGCAACTGGTTCTGCTTGGCCCAGAAACTTGATGAAGGATTTAGTAAAGCAACTCAAGAGGCATTTTTCGTCTCGGTATTCACGAATCATATCTGCCAGTGGCTTATTGGAAAATGCGCTTCGAGGAGATAGTACTTTCCACCAACAGACTTGACACTGGATTTGAGTTGTTCAATATGTTCTCTAGTTGTTGAAACCCTTAATGGCATGGATAAAAGCTAATATCCATATAAAGGTTAATATTTCCAGCGGATAACATCACGAGCTATCGACCCCATATAGCCTATCAAAATACTCCTCTTCTTTCCAACAACGGCCGGCTGGAGCTAGCCGTTGATCTAATCCAAACCATTGCGGTGCTACTTACCGACAGCTCGGGAGATGTGCAAATCCCCGAATAGTAATGGAAGTAACCAAACTTGAAGTGGCAGTGAGTGAGAGTGACATTCATGTGGCACGACATCCGTCCATTGACAGTTGGCACCCGAAAACTAACAAACTTAATCGCTAGTTTCATTTAGACCATACATACTAATGAGTAAGTAGTACTGTACATGCATGCAGACTGTGCCCATTCTGCATGCCAGGGGTGCATCCCGAGATCTGTCGGCTCGGACGATCGTTTCTGATCCTCTGATAAGTAAGTACTGTAAAAAAAAAAAAAAAAAGAAAACTGAACAATACTTAAGGTATTAATCAGACTTCAGCAGGCAATTCGAGCTCGGATTTGCCAACTCTAGAATAAGGACCGCATGCACATGGCTGGCTATAAAATACCAAAAGCCTTCGTAGCGGCGTTGTTGTCAGGGCTAAGCTTTAGAGTAGTGTAGGCTGGCTGCATAAGCCTCATGCAGACGACAGTTTAACCTGGTTTGTATAAAAATTGAGTATCTGCATACTACCTACTAGGTAGCCCTTTTCCTGTTGACCACAACGAATCAAGAATCGTGTTTAGCGAAACGCAATCGAATACGTTTCTTAGCGCCATCATCCATCTCGGGCAACCTATAACTTCCGAGTCACAGGCATTTAGAGAGTAACTCAACGTCGGGTACTGTAGTTTACTTGCTCATATGTCCGCATTCCTTATGCAAATTCTTGAAACGTGAGCTAGGACTTGAGGGAACCTTTCGTTTCATCGCAGTTGACGCTTCCGTTTCGAGTAATGGCTCTGAATTTTCGCATGACTCTTGACATGACCGCAGGATATAAACTGCTCAAGTGTTAACGGCCAACATATTGGGATGGGGTTGTCGCCCTCCTTCTCTTTTTGCTCGAGGCGTCTCTTTCAATGGTACTATAATCCCAGGCCGCCGGAGCAAATGTTGGCTAGTCGGGCTCCTCTCACCCAACCCCCGCCTCTACTACCTACCTACCTCTGAGGTACTACGTAGGCAGTAAGTCATTGATCTCTCCCTAGTGAGAGCCATAGCGTGTGCTAGCGCGAATAGTTTGTAAGGGGGTTATTTCAGGTGACCTAGTCTTCCAAAATGTCTGGCCGCTCAGGTTTTTCTTTGCCTGTGGTGCCCTCAACATCCGAAATTCAAATTTGGAGTCGTTTAATTCCCAACAGAAACAAAGAATGCCGCGCATAGAGCGGTTCCAGAATGTCCAAGATTATGTCATAATAGTAGGGAAAATCGACTCAACCTTGGAAGACAATACCTAAGTTACCTACTAACCTACAGTAGGCACGAAGCTAGATACTAGGTACCTAAGGGACCGGGGTTGACGGGCAGTCAGAAATTCACCGCTGACACTGGAACAGGCGCGTGCTGTAGTGGAGCCGATCGCTAGAATGACCGTTCCATCCTCTTTTTGTGGAAAAGCCACTAAATCTTGTCATTCATTACTCGCTTGCCCACTAACACTTTCAGGTTCCAGGGAGCAAGGCATAATGTGCTCCACTTATGCACCCGCAGTTATACGTCCATGGATGGATCACACTCCCCGATCCTAGCCCTGGCGTCTTGTCAACAGGCCTTTAATGTTAGCAGCGATCCAAGTACAGCCAACAAGAAGTTGGTCCAACCCACCGTTTACAAGGTGAACAAAACACCATATTTACCCAGTTATCCAGTCACATTGTTATCGACAGACGATGGCTTCACTCTCATCGTTGGGCTGAATTGTTCCCACTTACACGTCACCCATCGATCGCGTGCAACTTTGACGACCCCGATCATCACACTTCTTCTCGACTCAACTCGACTCGACTCGACTCACTAGCAATCTTAACGAGCCCCCTCCAGTTTGCGACTGCAATGACGACACAGAGAACGATCGATACCTCACTTCGCTTTCCCTCTCGACCTCGATCTTAGGGCGGCTCAAACAACCACCCGACTCCTTTTAACTTTGCAGTCCCTTTGCTCGACATCAGTAGGGTTTCGCCGTAATTGACCTGCCCAATGCCGCCCCCAGCTCTTCAAAATCTCGGTCTTGTAGACCTAGTCGCTTCTGACCCTCGACCTATATTTGTCGTTGCTTTGCCCGACCAAACTTCCTCCGCCGACATACTTTACCGAAACCCTGCCCTGCAAAATTTACATACTCTCGATCAATCGATTTCTTCTATCCCTCAAGATGCTTCCCATTCTCCATTCTGGAACTGGGTTACCAGCCCACCACCTGTGCCAGCTGCTGAGAAGGACGCCGCGGGCCCTGCAGCAACAAATCCGCAGCACTCACTGCCGTACCTTGGTATCTACTGGACGCGAAGCATTGTGCTGGGTCAATGGGTGGTGATGAGTGGTAATGAAACTCCTCCTTCCTCAGAGCCTCCGCGCAAAGTTCGAATAGAAGGAAGAGAAGGCGAGACAACAAGGAAATACCCACAGAAGTCTCCATTAGACAATGCACGATTACCGTCCCGAAGAAAGTCGGAGAGCAAAACCCCCATGCTCTACCGCGACGAATCAAATCCAGGCCTCATGGTGCCTGTTTCCGATTCCGAGGCGGAACCGTTTCTTGACGTGGTACAAAGCGTAGATTGGGAATCAACATCCCTAGGCCCCATGGCAGACTGGCCGGCTCAACTGCAATATACATTCAATCAGCTCGTGTCTGATTCGCGACCTGTGGCGCTTTATTGGGGACCCGAATACATCACTATCTACAATGAAGCATTTTCGAAATATTGCGGCGCGCGACATCCTGGACTCCTGGGTCGACCCGCTACCGAAGCTTGGACTCATCTGAAGACTCGGCTCGATGAGATGACAGCCTCGCCCATGAAAAACTATTCCAATGCTGAAGATGAATCCAAGTTTTTCATACCGCAAGCGGATGGGACTTTTGAAGAGACTTATGCCAAGTCTTCTATGGTTCCTATTGTTTATGAAAAGAAATGCCTGGGAATCCAGCATTCGCTTCTCGAGATGACTTCAAAACGACTTTGGGAGCGAAGGATGAAGATGCTTATCGATCTTGGCGAGGCTCTAGTATCTACGAAAGATGCTAAATCCTACTGGTCCAGGACGATCGAGGAGCTGGAACGTTGGAATCCGACATATGACGTTCCGTTAGCCTTCATATACTCGGTCGAGCAAGACGATACCGACTCCACTTCTTCCAAATACGATTGTTCAAATACCTGTCAGCTCGAGGGCTCTCTCGGTGTTCCAGAAGGACATGTCATTGCACCTCCAGTCCTAAACCTCAAGGAAGCAGACGATGGCATGGCATCCATCTTGCGACGGTCCTTAGATGAGCGTCAACCCATGCTCCTACAGACTAAGGACGACACGTTGCCAAAGGATCTACTCCACGGTTTGGCATGGCGCGGCTTCGGCGACCCTTGTCAGGCTGCTGTGGTTTTGCCTATTCGCCCTACAAAGGAAGAGCATGTGATGGGCATTTTGTTTCTGGGCTTGAACCCTAGACGCCCATATGACAACGACTACAAACAATTTATCTCTTTGTTGAACCAAAAACTTACGAGCTCTCTTGCTTCCACAGTACTCTTGGAAGAAGAGGCGCGCCGGAGGCGCAACATCACCGAACAGGCCGCATATGACAATGCAATGCTCACACAGCGACTGGAATATCAAACCGAGCAGGCAGAGAGATCAATGCAAACGCTCACCTCGGTGGCAGAATTTATCCCTGTTGGAATGTGCTTTGTCGATAACGAAGGTAACATCACGTTTGCCAACGACGCTTGGCATCGTATCACCGGATATCCAAAAGGTACAATTGCCCAGGGGGCGTTGCTCGAGTCAGTCCTTGAAGAGGATAAGGAGAAAGTTATGCAGGCATACAAGGATGTTCAAAAGCTTGACACAGTCACCTTCGAGTACCGCATCGCGCGGACTGAAAACACGAGGGGACCGCAGAGCTTCAAATCCTCCACCGGACCCTTGCCTGTAATGGATGAACGAGTATCGCGCCATATCCTAGCTTCTACGAAGGCCGAGAGAGCACCAGACGGCAGTGTCATCCGAATACTTACTTGCCTGACTGATGTAACAGTGCAAAAGGACACGGCCGAGGAAGCTGTGCGACGAGCGCAGGAAGCGGAGAATCTAAAGCGGCTGGCAGAATTCGCGACGGTTGGAATGTATGATGTCAGCATGGACGGAAGACTGCTCAGCGCGAACAACCTGTTCTGGGAATTGACGGATCTGGAGAAGGTCGACCTCACCAAAGTCGACGTGCGGCCTTGGCCAGAATGTGTTGTCGAAGAAGATCTTCATATTCTTCAAGAAAGTCTTGATAAACTGGTGGAGTCCGGACGTACTGAAACGGCCGAGTTCCGCCTGCGCAACGGCTGGATCAGTGATGATGGCAGCGGGAACTCATCCGTTGCCCCTAGATGGGTTCTTGCTACGTTCATGCCAGTCAAGAGTTCAGACGGGGTCATACAGTCTTTTACTGGCTGTCTGAGTGACGTCTCGATACAGAAGTGGCAGTTGGAACAAGAGAAACTCCGGAAAGAGGAAGCGATCGAGTCTAAGCGACAACAGGAGAACTTCATTGATATGACCTCGCATGAGATGCGGAATCCATTGAGCGCCATTCTTCATTGCACCGACGCTATTATCGCTTCCCTTGCGAGGGTACAGGACATTAGCGACAATTCTGCACCCCTTACTCCAACACGAAATGGTGCTCATCGTGAAGGAAGAGGCATTGGCGAACGATCTATTGAAGAAAGAAAGCTTCTTGAAGACAGCATTGAAAATGCAGAGACTATTGTTACATGCGCCCAGCATCAGAAGCGCATTGTCGATGACATCTTGACGATGTCTAAACTTGACTCGAAGCTACTGGCCGTTACTCCCTGTACAGTGGACCCTATTCAGATTGTCAACGGAGCGCTCAAGATGTTCGAGGTGGAGGCTCGCCGTGTTGATATTGAACTAACATCGTATGTCGACAAGTCGTACAAGGATCTGGCATACGACTACCTCGATCTTGATCCAAGCAGAGTCCAGCAAGTTCTAATCAACCTTCTCACCAATGCCTTGAAGTTTACCAAGTCTGGTACTACTCGCAACGTCACCCTCGGCGTTAAAGGGTCATTGACGCCACCAGGAGAGGACATGACAGCTGTTCAATTTATTCCTCGATTTTGCGATGTGTCAGAAGAATACGACCAACCGGCTTTGAAAGGACGAACCAAACCCATTTATCTGTTGTTCGAGGTTAAAGACACAGGCCAAGGGTTGACGACGGAAGAAATGGGTAGCCTATTCAACAAATTTGTTCAAGCCAGCGCCAAGACGCACACCAAGTACGGAGGCTCTGGCCTTGGACTGTTTATCTCACGTCGACTGACGGAGCTTCAAAACGGAGCGATTGGTGTTTCGAGCCAACCAGGTGTGGGCTCGACGTTTGCATTCTACATTGAGGCGTATGTTCCGAGCGAGGCCTCCCGAAACGAAGCACTGGCTGCTGCTGCCGCGGCCAGGCTGATCGCCAACGGTGACTGTGCGGACTTGACTGATGGGAAGCGGCCTTGCCGCGATATTCGCCTACAAAAACATCAGAACCCAGGAGGAAACGTTCGACTGGACGGAATCCTTGTTGTCGAAGACAATCTCATCAACCAGCAAATCACAAGACGAGGACTGACAGATCGGGGTTATATGGTCGATGTCGCGAATCATGGAGTCGAAGCTCTTGAGAAATTGAAAAGGCGTCAAGGTAGCGTCCCAGGAGTTGGCCTCAAAGGAGTTGCTGGCCGCTCAGGGAGGAACATCGCGCATTCACTGCCTATTGCCATTAACCTGGTATTGATGGACATCGAGATGCCTATCCAAGACGGCTTGACATGCACGCGAATAATTCGTGAATTGGAAGCAGAGGGAGAAATATTCTGCGCATCTGGAGGCCGGGTACCCATCATCGCAGTCACTGCTAATGCGCGACCCGAGCAAGTTATGGAGGCTAAGCAGGCTGGATGTGATGATGTGATGGTGAAGCCATACAGGATTCCGGAGCTTATCGAAAAGATGCAGGTGGTTGTTCGGCGAATGGGAGGGCTCAGCCCGAACTCCCCAGTAAGATGATGGTTGCCGATTTCATATAGACGGACTGGAAAACAGCGACAGTCCCGGTTGACGCAAAGTTGAAAGGAGGCCTAACGTTGGCAAGGGTTTAAGGATATGTTGTGATAGCCAATCCCAAATGGTCTGGAGTAGGGGTACAATGATGGGGATTCCACTGAAATTATACGGTCCAAGGAAAGTCAAGCGGCATAAGAAGGAGTTTTTGGCGCTTGGTTGCATATGTAGCATAACGAAAAGGAGTTTTGGTCTAATCTGGAACATTGGAGGTCACGAGAGGTTAGCTTTGGATGGCCTATGGTCACATTTTGATGCAATGATGGGCTTTCGATAACTTCTCACAATAGAGCACTGAAATTTGTCACCCACTATATAAAGACGATTGAACTGCCCTCGCTGATCTTTCATTAATGAGTGTATGGCGATGATAGTTGGGGTTTCAACCACATCTATCCCCCCACTGGCAGCTACTTTAGACGAAGATACAGACCACGCATACATGGCTGAGGGTCAAAGTCAAAGTCAGAATCAGAGTCAGAGTCAAGAGCAAGCCAAAACGATATTGATGGTATGTTGGGGTACATCAGCCTCGCTGATACAACTCATAACAACTTAGGTACCTACTACCTTTAGATTGGAAAAGAGTCAGTCAGTCTTGTTGAACACGGCAGTTACGGCTCCAAAGTAAATAGTGACATCATTGGTTCTTTCCACTGTTCGCTCGTGCATGAGCTCCTGCCCCTCCTCCCCGCAGTCTCTAGACTAGAGCTCCCACCCATTTAATTCCGCCAACGTCGTCAAGAAACTAATCGACAATTCTCTTTTTCCATCTTCTCATATCCGAGTATGTGAGTTGAAGCCTAATCAATCGCGATTGACTCAAATTTATTATCAGTCCTCGCGTCGGACAAAAACATAGCTAACACATAATCTAGCTCATTGACAGCCTCTACGATTGATACCAAATTGCCCATCATGTCGACCATGCCCGCGTCTCACGGCCACAACGAGGCCTGCTGCAACATCCCACCTGTTGTCACCAAGGGATATCAGCCTCTGGGGACTTACAAGGAGATTGGAGGCTACAAGACTTGTACGGGGTCCAATGTTCGTCACCAGAAGTATCACTAACGTAAATAGATGTCACTGGCCCCGTCGACGCTAAGAAGGCCATTGTCGTTATCTACGATATCTTTGGTTATTTCGAGCAAACCCTACAGGGTGCTGATATCCTCGCCTTCAGCGACGCCCATCAGAAATACAAGGTCTTCATCCCTGACTGGTTCAAGGGTAGTCCCTGCCCCATTGAGATGTGAGAATTCCTGTCTGTCATGTTGTTTAGAACGAAGCTAATGTCAATGCTCAGCTATCCTCCGGACAATGATGATAAAAAGAAGCAGCTTGGCGAATTTTTCGAGACCTTCCCTCCTCCGAAGATTGCTGACCAGGTACCTGACTACGTCAAGGCGGTTAAGGAGCAGGACTCCTCCATTGAGAAGCTTGGCATCATCGGCGTAAGCGATCCTCTTTACCGCAGAGATTATATGACTGACATGAACTTGGGCAGTACTGCTGGGGTGGCAAGGTCGTCGCCCTCAGTGTCAAGGCTGACTCCAACCCCTTTTCCATCGCCGCTCAGATTCACCCTGCCATGGTTGATGCAACCGATGCCGAGGGTCTCTCAGTTCCCACTATGTTACTCGCCTCCAAGGAGGAGCCTGAAGAAGAGGTCAAGAAGTTTGAAAACAACCTTAAGGTAGCCAAGCACGTTGAGACCTTTAAGGACCAGATTCACGGCTGGATGGCGGCTCGTGCCGATCTTAACGACTCCCGTGTCAAAGAGGAGTACGAGAGAGGCTACAAGACTGTCGTTGAGTTCTTTGGCAAGAACTTCTAAAAACAGAGATGCTGTATTTGTCTACGAAAGACGCAATGTATTTATGCCATGAGACATGACAAATTAACACAAGAAATAATATTTTATGTCAAGTCTGCCTGTATTTGTTCATTATTCTTTCTTACGTTGCTTTGCGACTCAACGATTTCTCTCCAAATGACAACAGTTCCTCTATGTCAAGATTTTGAAAGTCTTGCAATTCGACAGTCTCCCCATCCAGGCCATGCCTCAGGGCAGTTGAGATCATGTAATCCTCTAAAAATGACACCAACTTTATATCCACACCATCGACTTTTCTTTCTTTGAGCCAAACCTCCTGAGCTTTTCGCATGTCTTCAGGTGGAGCGAAGTCTCGCATCTCAAGATCCTTCAGCCAGCTCGCGAGAAGAGCATCCCCGGCCATCTTGACATAGGCTTCCCGCAAACACCAAAGCGCGTAGAAGTAGCGCAATACACGATCTCGCCCGGGAATGGTAGGTCCGGGGTTCATATGCTTCAGTGCTGCAACCTCTCCTGGACCAAAGACATCGGCGTGGATATCGACAAAACTCGGCCACCCTTCTTCCGCTAAACTATGCAGATCGCGATCCCTACGCTCTGGCGGACAAACGACATCGACACCCACAGCAAGGCCTTGAGGCGGACGGTGTACAGCTATCAGGACTGCAAGGCCGGCTTGATGCGAGACGTTAAAGATGAGGGGCTCATCGCCGCTTGGCAAGACGAATACGGGTTTCGTTCGGGAGTCTCGGGTAGTGTTGGCTTGGAACCAGGGGACGTGGCAGAAGCGCGATATAACATAGCGCTTAAGAAGGGCTGAAGCGAGAGCGAGCTTGGCGTCGCGAACGTGGTAATATCTCAGAACAGAGGCTTGCTCCTCAGTAGTGAGAAGTGAAAGAGCGCGTGAAGCCTGGGAGAAACAGATGAGTATCAGGCTTGAGGCTGTGACTGAAACACTTACGTTGGTGGTAAGATCTTTGGTCTTGAGAGCTGAGGACCAGAGAGGACGAGTGTCGATGACCCATTGGATGACCGTGGGGGAAGGTTGGGCCTGGCTCATTGCTGATACAAGAATTACTTGACTATATTGGCATTTGTCACATCAACTGAGAGGAACGAGCGTTTGAGATTTTTGTTGAGTCTGTGAAAGAAGCTGGCGAAGTCGCAGGTCAAGGTGAAGATGAGACAAGTGAGACTCGGAAGCCGAACAAGACGAAACCCGGGACGTCGGAGGTGGGGTCCTCTGGACGGCCCGGCCGAAACACGGGCCGGAATATGGAGGGGGGTTAGGTATATGTAGGAAAAGATTGAGTATAAATATATCAAGAATAACTCGACTTTAACAATTTTGAACTTTGAGAGCAGGTTCTTGCTTTTCCCTCACTTTTAAAGAACCAACTTTGCATGCAGTCGAGTCCGGAACGAGATTCCTGCTTCTTTTTTTCTCCTCGATAAGACTACCAACACATTGTAAGCCCGTTGAAACTTGAACGGCTTACCATGTCCACGAGGACTTCGATTCACTTCAACCATTGACTTTACTTCAACTACTCTTCTATTCAAACTCTACTTTTTCTTTTTTCAATTTATACCCTGTGCCACTTGCGTCTGAGTTGGTTTTGACTCTACGGAGCGTAGCAGTGGTGTTTTCTACCTTATGGCTCAAGCCAAGCGAGATATATTGCCGATGGAAATGCCATCTTCTGCCAAGTCACTGGTGTCCTTCATGTCAGCCAGCAAATATACTATGAACGACAACGCTATACAATGCAACAGCGGAGACGCTTCTGTCGCTCGCAAGATTCTCGATTTTCACTATTTACCCGCCCATCTTAACGCCGACTGTTGGGCAAACCAAAGAGATCCAAATGAAGCCCAGAACAGAGCCTTTCCCTATACAGCTCTATTGCTACTGAGCAGATGGACCGACCCCTGTCGAGAGTCTGAACCTTTACGCGGTGCAGGGGATTAAAGGAACGTTGGTGGTGGCCGATGTTCCCGACCAATGCAGACTCGAGGAGTTTTCTTCACTCTTTTTATTTTTATCTTCTCACGAAGAACGAGAATCTGACGAAGACGTGGAAGGATACAGAGACATTTGAGATAATGATTAATATTTCCAGTTGTGAAGCAGTCCAGATTTAATATTAATGTTAATGATAATGACAAAAGGATGCCCTGCTGGGGACTTGGAAGTGAAGTGTACCTCTTTCGAGATGCCTCGAATCTATGAAGTCTATTCTGCCACCCCCAGAAGAAAATGACTATTTCGCTTTATGATGCTCGTGCGCTGTCCTCGCATCCAATTTCACTACTAATAACATCCATTTCAGGACCCCCCACCTAATGGTCCTCTTCTTCAGCATCAACTGAGAGCATGAATACCCGATGTTGATCTTTGCCGTCTCCCCTCTTCTCGTCCTTTTCCTTTTCATCCTTTGTCTTGCCATCGTCCTTTTCCTTTTTGTCATCCTTGGTCGTATCAACAACGCCATCCTCAAGTTTACCGATTCTCTTAACGGCATTGCCATCACCATCCAAGTCAACGACTACATCGATAACATCAAGGCTTCCATCTTCGGTGTATTTCCACATCAGTTTGATTTCTCCGCGAACCAGACCCGTCAACCATAGTGAACCTAGCACACCGGGAACGAGGTATAGAAGCGCAGGCTGGCCACGCTTAAATATCAGAAGCATGGCCAAAGTGACGCACATTCCAAAGAGATAACCAGTGACTGAAGCATAGAAATAGGTTTTGCGGAAGCGTGTAGCCGCTAGGTCTTGAGGCACCTGCTTAGCTCCGGAGATGAAGAAAGCTCCGCGAGTCCAGAGGTTATCTCCCCAGTTACCCTTGACGTTAACGTACTTGGCCTTGACCTCCTTGTACTTGGTCTCGCTTCTAGTGACGAGAGCTCCCGAGGATAAGTCTTTCTCGATCAGCTTAAGATCGGTACTCTCGTACTTGATCTTCTTCTCGTAGTGGAGCCAGAGGTCAAATCGAAGGGCTAGACCCATGACCATGCCTGGAATAACGATGTCACCCAAACCAAGAATGCTTCTGCGATCCGCGGCCTGGAAAGTGAGCTTGATGGGCACATCCAGTTTCGTTGCGACCGTGACCATATAGGGGCTAGAAAGAGTTAACTGACAGCCCAAATAGAAAGTTTAAGTAGCCAACTCACGTATAAAACACCATGACGATGTCGTAGAAGAACAAACCGACAAGTATAAGAGTGCTAGTAAAGAAGTCGGTTGGGGAGATGAGAAGCAGCGAACCGTAACACATGGCATAGCCAAGTGTGTTGGCCAACAGAGGCGATGTAGTAGACGAGTAGATGAGCGCGGTAGCCAAAGCCATGACAAAGGATACGACATGAGCAAACTTGATCCTACCTTCCTCCTTGCCCATGCCATGAACGAAAAGCTTGACTGCCCAGTGTCGAGTGAGGAGACCTCGCAACTCCCATCCTGACTTGCGAATCTTGTCCGAAAATGCCAAACAAGCAAAAAGTCCAGGGAAAGGATTTGCTGTCACTGGGACTTCTGACGCTGGGTTACCTGCATCATCGCAGACCTGGACCGATCTGTCCTTCTGGCTCACTGCTCTCAAACGCCCATCTCGTCCTCGCCAGTATCGTGGAAAGACCAAACTTGCAGCCACTTCGATGCCATGGGAATAGATAGACACCAAACTGGCCACCGACATGGTAGACATATACCATCTCAGGATCTTATTGAGAATGTCGGGGTCCTGAAGCCACTGGATGAGGTAGTACAAGCCAATAAGAACACAACCAGCCATGAGTGGAAAGATGATGGCATCAGAGGGCTCCAGTCCCTGCGCGAAGCGTTCATCGGCCTCATCCTCATCACCTGGCTTGTTCTTCTTCACGGGCGCCGCAGAAGGGGGACGGCGAAGAGCAGCGTGAGCTCCAAGATAGATGATGCCGATGGCGCTGAGAACGAGTCTAATCTCAAGCAGAAGAAAGCTTTGGTTTTGAAGATAGGAAAAGGCAGACAACCAACTTTCCCCGTTTGCTGCGGTAGAGTCCAGTGCATCAAAAGAGCTCTCGAGCGTAGACGTAGCTGTAGCGTTTCCGGCCATTTTGTGTGAACGGTTGCTGGTGCTGTTGTAGGAGAGCAACGTGTTCTAAGTCTGGACAGAGTCGTAGAGACTAGACTAATTCATCTCAGCGATAACGTACGCAGTGATATGCCGCTTTATGCAATTCTGCTCGATTTTGAATGTTTCTGGCAGTGACAAGATGTTTCGAAAGAGGGATTCCACAAAGAGCGATGAATATCTTGACTTGTAGTGTTTGGTTACTAGGTACAGACTACCTGGGTACCTAGGTAGATAAATGATGTTGGCTGGCTGGAACCTAGGTGCCCAAGGCTGAGATCCAGCGCTACCAATTACCTACCTATGTAGGTAGTCTAGGTAGCCCGTAGGCACCTACTTGCAAACAGCCCCAGCTGTTTTCAGCGACCAATCACTCAATCAAAGCCGCTAAAAACAATCAGGAACATCCATAGAACCCGACGTCAGAAAATGCGACAGCCTTGTTCTCATACCCCTCCATCATACAGTAAACAAATACTTACCTTATTGCATCCAGGTACGGGCAGTGCGCTCGAATACAGCAAGCAATCATGACGACAAACATTGTGCTTGAAACCACAATGGTACGTTTCAAAAGTCTTCAATTATTAACGCGTATATACTGACCCGCCACAGGGTTCGCTCACTCTTGAGCTGTACACCTCGCACGCCCCCAAGACTTGCAACAACTTCACCACCCTCGTTCGTCGCGGCTACTACGACAACACCATCTTCCACCGCATCATCCCCAACTTCATGGTTCAGGGCGGTGATCCTACAGGGACCGGTCGCGGAGGAAGCTCCATCTACGGCGAGAAATTTGAGGACGAGATCGATTCAAGCCTGAAGCACACGGGCGCTGGCATCTTGAGCATGGCTAACGCGGGCCCAAACACGAACGGATCACAATTTTTTGTTACACTCGCTCCTACACCTTGGCTTGATGGTAAGCACACCATCTTTGGCAGGGTGAAATCCGGCATGGGTACTGTCAAGAGAATGGGCTTGGTCAAGACTGGTTCTGAGGACAGACCGGTCGAGGACGTCAAGGTTGTCAAGGCGCGTGTTGCGGAAGAGGAGGAACAGGTCTAAATAAAAGTTTTTCTGAAGGGTCTGGGAGTAGATAAATTCTTTGCATAGGTACCTGGCGTTCAGGAGCATTGACAGCAAATCTCACATGTCGTCTGGGCACAAATCACGTTCAAGATCACAAGTATTCTGAAAGTATCAATTCTTATACTTGGTACGCCAAAAAACGCCCCGGTCCCTTTTCCATGGATGCTGTGAATATCCGGTCCCGGTAATCCTAGCCAACCAGTCCGCCGTGCCAATGCAATGTTGTTGAGATAATACAAGTGAATAAGGGATCTCGATAAGCAAGTGGTCTCCTTGGTCGCGTAACATATTGTCAGCGTCTATGTATCCAACCATAACTATATGTTGATCGGTGTACTCTACGCAGCGCAGGAAGTGCAATTTTCAAGAAATGCAGTCGTAACAATAATTTGTCGCATCATCCAAGATGCGATTTCTCGAAAAGCCTGGGCTCGTTGAGCCAAGGCCTACTGAGGTGGGGACGAGAGGGTGTCGGAAGATTCAGACTCTCCAGTAGCCTCCCTAATGAGATTGGACTTGGGCTTGGGTGAGCCCAGCTGAGGTTTGTTCATCTTAAGCTTCTTAACAGGACTGATTCCCTTAGACACTGCCTTCTTAGGAGCCACTTCCACCGAGTCGCCATTGGTATAGTCAGCTTTTTGCTCTTGGCTTAAAGATGAGAGACCTTTAGGCTTATCCTTTTTGAGGCTCGGCTTTGTCTTGAGGATCACCTTCTTGGTGACCGAGGTCGTGGGCTTAAGCTTCTTCTTCTTGTGACTGTTCTCGGAATCCTCCTCTTCATCGCTGGCGTCGCGCTTCTTTGGACTACTGGCACGAGAGCCTGGAGCAGGTGTCGCCTTTTGTGATGATGGAGGCGTAGGATCATTTTGAGAACCACCGTTGCTCAACTTCTGCGCCGCAGCTCTGCTGGCATTGCGTCCACTGTTGCCAATACACGAGCCCATATGATTGTTGAGTCGAGTAACGAGGATACAGCGCTTGCACTTGCTGCAGGTGGCGGAAGGGAAGGAGAGAACATTAGGTGGTCGTTGTTCGGGCGTTGGGGAGTCGGTATTCTTCTCCATGTCCTTCTTCTTCTTGCCTCGACCAGGACCGGGCCCAACCCAGCTCTGGCCGTAGATGTCACATCCAGGCTTATCGATGTAAGGGTGTTTCTTACAATAGATGATGCTGGGATCGGGCTTCTTAGCGCCCTTTCCATCGGTGGGATAGAGGAGTCGTGGTAGATGGCATCGGGGGCAGAGGATCTCAGCGGTTGTTTTGAGGGGGTTGCCCTTGAGCAATACTTTTCCATCCTCGTAGATGGCGGCGTCGGTCTCTATTCGTACATCAGGTTTACTATCGACTGTGTTGGCATCGGACGCGTCGGCGGCCAGTTTCTCGATTCGAATCGCAGCAGTGGTGGCTCTTGCAGTCTTCTCTTCGCGGTGCGTCTTCATCAATAGATCGCTCAGAACATTGTAAAGCACATCGTCTAATACAGCATGTGCCTGGGGTGTTATTGGTTAGCAATCCGCTGAAGATAAAATTGTTGATGAGGGACAAGCAAAAAAACCAATGCGAAGTCGCCGCGATAGGAATCGCAGAGATGAAGCATCATCGCGGAGGATATGTGATGAGATGGCGCCCGCGAGCGACTTTGTTGTTGAGAATCGCATTACATTGCATCGCAGGAAGATTGCTGAGCAAGCAAAGAAAGAGCCGGCGAAAGTAGATGGCTTACCAACTTATCCATGGACGAAGCATCATCGTCGGCGCGTATGACGCCCGCCCTGCCTGTGCCAGCATTCATGATGTCGCCGGGTATCCTGAATCCAAATCCGAGCCAGGGCCGACGATTTTTGTACAGGAAAGCAAAGCGGAGGGTGTGTAACTGAAATCGTGTGATGAATGATGCCGAGGAGCGAAACGGCAGCTACTGTACTCTGTACTGTACCGTATGAACGGCGGAGGGGGGTGTGCACGGAATGGAATTACAGGCCAGCCCGGGGTACAGTAGTACTGTGAACTAATGGAACTAGGTACTAAGGTATAGTACGTACAGTAAGGCTTGTTGCAATAAGGGGGGAATAGTCTGGGGGTTCAGGGCGAGAAAAAGCAGTGAAAATTGGCTGTAAGAGGGAAAAGAGGAGGTAATTAACAAGCAATGAGTAAGAGTGACGACCAATACTAGGTTTGGTCCGGATAAAAGAGATGAATATTTCATAAAAAACAAAAAGCAAAAAGACGAACAATTGGGAGAAGAGTGAGATGGACAATACGTGAACAATCGAGGTTCTCTATTCTCCAATTTAGCTGACAATGCAGCAGTACAGCGTTTGTGTTTGAGTGGGTGAAGAGAGAGAAGAAGACCATTCGTTGGATTGGGTGAATTGAGCGCTCGAGGAATTCAGAGAGCCTGACGAGACGAGACCCGCCTACCTACCTATCTACCTAGGTATAGTAGGTAGTAGGTATGGATGTTCTCGATTGGGTAGGGCCTAAGAGAAAATCAAGACAAGAGAGACAGAAATACTTCCAAACCAGGCAGTGACTGACGAGTGGTGAATGAGCCAATGACGAGAAGAAAAAAAAATAGTTAGATCAACAAAGGGGAGATTTCAGTCTGTTTAAAGGTAAAGAAAAAAGAATTTAGAGCCTCAAAAGTGTGCCAGTGCACCCCAGCTGCCTTACAGTAGTGTCAGCCACTGGCTGGACCTACCTAGTATGGTTCTATTGGGGGAGTTTCGGAACCTAAGGGAATCCAATGTTAGATCCAACATCCAATATGGATATACATATGCATCAACCAGTCCGGAACAGGGGTGTAACTCAGCATCTCTACTAGACTAATACCTACTATGTATTTGATCAAAGAGTATACATATTGAAAGCTGCTAACCAAAGAGAAATAAAAGAAACCCTTTGTTGCTTTACCGGTTTTGACGCAGCTTAGATGACGGGCACCACCAAGTCAACATGTGCTTCAATAGTTATAAATGAGATTAACAGACCAATCATTCTTGCAGATTTAAATGTAAACTATGAATGTTAGTTAGTATTATAACTTGAACTGGTATACTTGGTGTCTGTCGTATAGCATTTCTGCTCTCGGTTTTAGAACGTTATTGAAGCAGAAATCAGATCTCCTAAACTCCCGAAACCCATGTTAAACCGTCCATGTCTCGAGACAATCATTAGATCGCAAATAACTCAGTATTGATTTGCACCACCCTCCAAGCGATGCCTCCATGAGTATCATTCATCTAAGAATAGTTGAACTTTTCCTGTACCCTAGGAATCTCCAACGAGCATGTACAATAGAGAATTAGTAGGTACCTAGGTGCTAAGTGCTAGGTACTATCCATCCAGTCGGGTCCCCTTCCATACAAAAAGTCCACATGTCAAATCGACTTTCAGGGGGCGGGTACCTTAAAGAAAGAGAGAGAAAAAGGAAAAAAGCTCCTGACTGACCTAGAATTCCTCTACGAATGACGATCGATTTGAATCTAGATCCCTCACGTGGATCTGGCTTCTTTCCATCATCTTGGTTAGCACTCATTGGATGATCCGCGCTAGTAACCCCTACCTTGAGCCCATCTCGTCTCGTCTCGACTAACCTAGATTTCTTTTCACCCTTTTGAATACCTCCTCGAAACCATAATCTTTCCAACTCCAGTTCGATCTGCGATCTCTTAGACCTTGGGGCTTCTAAGCTGAGCCATTGTCTTGCTTACCCAACCTCTCATTTTCATCATTCATAAATCTCCTTTGCTTGGCCTACTCATACTTTCTTTCTTCCCTTCGACAACTGACTGAATTCCTTTCATGTACACCCGACATACAAAGAAAACACAAATATATATATCTACATCGTAAACATGTCGCTTCCGTCTACCAAACCCGCCCAAACCTCGATTCGATCCTTCTTTTCCTCAAAAACTCCTAAATATGCGCCTCCTCCTTCTCAAGCCGCCAACCCCCCTCCGTCACCAGCACCAGCTGCCCCTCCACCGACTTCGAGCGCGCAAGATTTGACCACGAGTTCGACTTCCGAATTTGTGATCCCTCCCCTTCCGACCTCCCTTCCTCAAGAAGCGACAATTCGACTCGTCTCGGGCGACGACGTCAATGCCTTGCGTCGCATTAACGCTCTGCTCCTGCCCGTGAGCTACCCGGATAATTTCTACCAGCGTGCCGTCGATCCCTCTGCCTCTGGTCGCTTCTCTCGTGTTATCACATGGGCCCATGAGGGAGCTGAGCCCAAGGTTGTTGGTGGTGTTGTCTGTCGAGTCGAACCACTTCTCGATCCCAACGCCCGAGGCGATGTTCCTCAGAATCTGTACATTCAGTCCTTGTGCCTTCTTTCGCCTTATCGGTCGCTGGGACTAGTAAACGCCGCCGTGGACAACGTCGTTGCAACTGCAGTGTCAGATCCCAGTTTGAATGTGACGAACGTCACTGCGCATGTCTGGACTGAGAACGAGGAAGGGTTGAAGTGGTATGAAGGTCGAGGCTTCAAGCGCGAGAACCAACCAATTCAGGGTTACTATCTCAAACTACGACCCAACTCTGCTTGGCTAGTCAGTCGTCCCACGGGTGCTTCTGTTCGAGGTTTGTTGCCTATATCCTCCTCAGCACCTCCAAGCTCTATCCCTGCCAGTGTAACCGCTGTTGCTGCCAATCTGGACCCGGCTTCAGGTCCTCCCAGGAGCGGCGCTTCACGGCCGTCCATGCCGCCTTCTGCGCGGTCCTACCAGAACCAAGGACCCGAAAGGGAGTGGAACGACTTGCCTGACGATATGGCTGGCAGTCGACTTGCGCCACCGCCCCGCGGGGCTGTTGGAGGTACCGGCTCCGGCGCAAGCTCTAGGAGTAGCTCTGCGGCAAGAAAGAAGAGAGATCGTTCTTACCCTGCTGCAGCCTTCGGAAGCTAGATATTAAATTAACTGAGGTCGGTATAAACTGCATGTTAAAAGGGTGAATATGCTTCATGATGGTATATGAGTTAATGGTTCGGAATGCGATAGATGCGACTGTGGGGAAAGGAGCTAATTTTAGACTGGTTATAGTAATACTAGAGAGATCACAAGGCGGGCAATAAACTGGGAGTAGAGTATTGAACATCATCAAATTATATCGTTAAAAAAAGACCAGTTGCCTCATACCTATACAGCTTTTAAATGCGAGAAGAGCGCAAAGATTGCAAACATAAGACGCCAAAAGATCCCAAGAGCGAACATGAAAACATCGTCTCGGATGTGCATATATATACAAATGTTGTCCCAAGTTAAACAAAACGCCGAAACATGACTACAATGGAAACAACGGCTGATGTTGCTTATCGGCGCTTGCTATACCATAGGGCTGCTAGCGCAAGGACACCAACGGCGCCACCGACTAGCAGGGCCTGGTTCGAGACTGGAGATGATTCAACTATTCAAAGTTAGCGGATGTTATTTCACAAGGGCCCCGAATTACCAGTGGCTCGGGTTTTAGGAGTAGAACGTACGAATCGCATCAGAAGACTTGCGAGCGCGGTTGGACTCGGACCTCAGGTCAGTTAGGTAATCCTCGGGCTTCTCCCTGCTGGCAGCCACAAGAGCAATAAGGGCAGCACCGACACCGCTGCCATCCTTGGCAATGCCAATTCGGATCTTCTCAGCACCCTTGGGTCCGATACCTTCAATCGAACGAAGGGCCTCGTAGATCATATCGCGGAAGAAGGGGTAGTGCTCAACGAGACTGCCGTCGACACCAATATCGATCACTTCCTCGTTGATGTCGTCGAGCTTTCCAGAGTTAAGGGCAATAGCACCAATGGCGACGGCGGAAAGGCGAGCGGCACGCCGACCGACAGCATTGGAAACGGCCTTGAAAGCCTGGGCATCCTCAAGTGAAGGAGTGTAGACGTTGAGCAAGTTCTCGAGCTCCTGGCGAAGAGTCGACAGCTCAGGGGTGTTGTCGGCAGCGGCTACAGACATAATGGCACTATCGAGTCCCCAAGGCTTGAGAAAACCAGAAGTAGGGGCAATGTTAGTGGTGGTACCCCAGTCGTTGAAGCTCGAGTTGAGATCCTTGAAGAGAGACGAGTTCTCGTTGTTGATCATGTCGGCGACAGCCAGTCGGACAATCTCGCCCAGGAACATGCCCGATACACGCTTTTCAAACATCTGATCACCGGGGTTTACACTACCAGCATCGAGAGCCTTATCCCAAGGTGTAGTGGGCAGAACGTTGAGCTGGTTATCGAACGAACCCCACTCGGTGTTGACAACCATCTCGCCCGTTGACTGGTCATACTCGCCTGTAATGGGTTTCTTGATGTTATCAAGCTTCTCCATGTAAGCACCGTTGGTGCCAGTACCGAAGATAGCGCCCAAAACAGAGCGGCTCTTGCCAGTAGAGGTGTAGGATCGGGCCATGAGAGTACCGACTGTGTCATTGACAAGCGCAGAAACCCTGACAGGAAGATGAAGATTGTCAATCTCGGTCTGAAGCAGGGCACATACGTCCTTGCCTACGGCATCTGGGATGTCAAATCCCTTAGTCCATCGAATCAGCAGACCCTTGTTAATGGCAAGCTGCTTAACGGGGAAACTGAAGGTGAAGCCCAAGCGGAAAATATGCTCATCTCGATATCCTGAAGGGGCGCTGGAAGTATTGCGGCGGCGCAAGTGGGAGTTGAAGTGATCGGCGTGGTGCTCCTTCAGGAAAATTTCGATCTGCTTGGCGAGGAAAGAGAACAGTTCTGAAGACGTCTTCGCGACCATAAGCTCTTTGGGGATAGCAACCTTGTTGTAAGTGAGGTTGAAGGTGGTGTCGCCATTGAGCATAATGGAGCAGACTCGGAAGTTGGTGCCTCCTAGATCAACAGCCAGGTACAGGCCCTGTCGAGTTACAAGTTAGCATGAGCAGCTACATGAGCCAATTGTGGATTGTGCTCACCTTTTCTGTGCCATTGGGAACGCCGGTGACGTAGGTAGGGATCTGCTGGAGACTGGTGCCCTCTTTCTGAAGACCCTCGTCTAGAAAGGTGTCAGTATTGGGCTTGTTGAGGCTTTAAAGCCAGAATAGGTGAAATTGCGACAAGCGTCATAGCGTCGAACTACAGTAGCACAGCGGCACAGATTGTGCAGAGCGATAGAGCAACATACCCATTTGCCTCAAGAATTCTTTCACATGGCGGTTGAGGTCCTCATCAGGGAACTCGAACTGTTCGACGATACGGTTGGATTCATCGGCGAGAGCCATGGCTACTGGTGGTGATGTGGGAGGCGCGGTCGCGAAGGGAGAGGGAATATAGCAGACAGCTTCGGATGCTGTTGGGTTTGGTGGGGGTGAGGAGGGAAAGAGGTGAGGGAATAAGAGATGAAGAGTACGGAGGGGAGAGAAGAATTGGAGAAGAGAAGGAAAAGAAATTAAAATGTTGGTGGACGACAACGAGTTCAAAAGGTTTCTCTGCAGCGGGAATAGGATTTTGAGCTTTGGCTGCTGTTGGAGCTTGGCGTCACCATCAGTAGGGACAAGCTGGGAGAGCTGCTGACGGAACCTGTGTCAGTGGCTGATCAATTACCAATGACGTTCGAGTATGGGGGGGGTTTGCCGGGGGCCTGGGGCTCGGGACTTGGGGCTTGGGGGATCATGGAGCGTTGAGTTACGTGACCAGAGCTTGCAAAGTGAATGGAAG